>JACDJE010000009.1:1450089-1620530 GCA_016647715.1 Pavo muticus
GGGGGGGGAAATATAAAAATATTAGATAAGAGAGAATGTAATGGAAGGAGAAGCAACAGAGTGAAAGTGCTGTCCCTGTTACATTTTTATCATTTTCCAGAATTCATCAGAAGCAATTTTCAACAGTTCAATCACCCGCTGTTCTGACTTCTTGCAAGTAATAAGGAAGATGGTATTTATGTATTTCAAAATTAAACTGATCATTTTTATTAGGGGATCCTCATGTCCATTTCTTTCCACAGTCACAGTGTTATGGTAGTAAGGACACTGAAGATTCTGTACTCCAAGCGTACAAGGACTGAATGCATACTGAGGACTCTGAACCATGCACTTGAGATTGGATCATTCCCCTGCACAGTGCCAAAGCAGAACATTTACATGGTTCAGCCCACAGGTTTTCTGAACTATGCCATGCAGGTAGCTCCAAAAGTAATAGCTCCTATTTGACAGACAAAATTCTCAGCCCCAAAACACTGTTTTTCAACATAGTCACTAGCATTAGCAATGTATTGTTTCCAGCCACGTACAAAAGCCTGCATGCGCTCATAACAATCACAATAAATATAAATTAGAAAGCATTACATTTGGGGCATCCCTTGTATAACGGAAAATATTTCTCTCTCTAAGTATGTTTGAATACTAAGCAAGATAAGATGGAAGAAAAAAGAAGCATTTAATTCTCAAAATACCTAAATTGAGGATGGGAGGCACCTTTCTTTTGAAATATTGCTCCTTTCAAGCCATTTACAAACAAGAATTACCTAGGGGTTTTCCGGTATCAGAACAAGACTTTTGTTCCTATAATTAACCACAATAAATGGTTAATTTCTTGTCATTCACCATAAGGGGAACATTCACCATTTGTGATACTGTGAATACTTTCATTTTATATCATTAACAAGAAGACATATTTCCATATTTTGAAAGAAACCTTAAAGATATCACATTGACATCTGCATAAGCAGATGCATAATGACCTTCTTTTCACAAAAATCAAACAAATTAAGTAAAAATTACTGTAGGACAGAAAAATTCTATAATGTTGTGCCTCAAACTATTTATACTAATTTCCACATAGTACAAAATTTAGAAAGAGGAAAATCAGTTAAGAAACAGTTTTCATATTTTGGGAGTTACCTAACTCCCGTGACTGATGAAAAAGCAGGTTAATAATTCAAATATTGCTCACAATTACAATAGTATCACAAAGTTTAACATGATTTGCACAAATGAGATTGGGTAAATGTAAAAGCTTTGAGAAAAATTTTGTTTTCATAGCAATTACCTTGCAGTAGTGTAGTTCTACCACTTAGGTATATTTAGCTTGGACTGAACTACAAAGGGAATTTGTCTAAATATGATATAAATGTATTCTGCATATTTACTATTCTTAATTTTAAAGGAGTTAGGAGGTAGAATTTGTTTTCTGTTTTCCTCACATCAGTACATAATTTCAAAGTGGAACATGAAAAGCTTTTTGTAGGCAATATGCTTTTCAACCTTCAAAGCCATTACTTTATCCACAAGCCATTTTAATTATTAATCATCACATATAATTTTAATGTGGATGAAATTAAATATGGCACCTGACACACATTACAATCAGTGCAGTATAATTGGTTTTAAAGAATATTTTAGCCCAAACAGAAAGCTGGAGTCATTTATAATATTACAGGAGAACATAAGTTTTGATAACAAATATAGTATAGACTACATCATCTAAGTTCCAAATAATTTTCACTTTTTTTTTTCTGAAGACAGTTATGCTTTAAAGAATCTCTCTGGTCTCTAAAAAAATACTTAAAAACTTCATTGTCTTATAACAGATAACAGATGACACACGAACTCACAAATATTCCCTGACTACCTTCCAACATACCAGGTCCAGTTTTTAAGAAAAACACTAAGTGTATCCCTAAAGTTATGTTACATGATTGATGCTACTCTCCAAATTTTGGTGGTACTCATCACCAACAAAACTTATAAAATCGAAGTGAAAAATGAATAAAAAGTAATCCCACTGTTTGCCGTATATAAGGTTCATCCCTCCAAATTTGGGGGCCATTTTGATAGTACAGTCTCTGTATGGGAGACATACTGAAGAAAAAGATCTGGTTCTGAAGCTGTTAGCAGTGCTGTAAAGTAGGCTTAAAACAAACATCAAGTGGAAGGAAATAATTCAAATTAGAAAAGGGGAAAACAAAAAAAAAGTAGTGCTTAAGTAACAAGACAAAAATAACAAATCTTTGCACAACAATCTGGAGTCAATAAGAGAAAGACTGAAGTGTAGCTGAAGTACCACTGTACCTAAAGAAAGCAATGACTGTAAAGTTAAGGCTCCCAGTCCACAAGATATAACTGAGGTATAGTCACACTTAAAGCTTCCTTTCAGCCTAGTATTTGTGCACAGGTTTGAGGCCTTTTAATTGAAGTTCCCCCTCTTACTGTACTAGTGACTAAGGCACCACTCTACTGTACCCAAGTCAGCTGACCAGATATACCATGAAAACATGTCCTCTTTTGTCAAAGTTAGAAGCAGCTTCTCACTAGCCAGACTGCTTATCATTTTGAGGTACCAATTGCTAATGCTACTATCTATAATCATTCTTTCATGTTATCTTCCTCACAAAATTCAACTAAATTTATAAATATTTTTCTTATAAAATATGAAAAGAAGGAAACCGTGGTGTCGGTGACAGAAAGCAGTCAGTCCAGTGCATATGTGCAGAAGTCTCTTGGCAGAATCAAGCTCTACTTTACACAGAAAAAACCTACCAGACAAAGTTCTAACATGAGTCTGAAAATGAAGTTATTGCAGCCAGAACCTACAAACATATTATACACAGAAGCAGTGGGCCAAAGTCATTTTTCAACATCTCTTTTTAAGGTATCAAATGTGATTTAAAACCAGGCTAACACAGAGGAAGATCGTTCTAAAAATTTAAGTTACTCTTCAGACCTGTTATCAAATGCTGAAAGCCTGGTACTAATCCTTTAACAGTTATCCATCTTTGAGAGCAAAACAGCAAAGGAATTGTGAAAGTACTTCAGCACAGCACCGCATTTCTCTTACAGGATATCAATTCAGGTGTTAATTAAAATAAGATATTCAGAGGAGAAAAGCTTAGTCTGCACAAAGGTCCTCATAGAGGACAAAGGATTAATTTGTACAGGAAAAACAAAGCCACTGGTCTTCCCTATAAGTAGCTCGTATGTGGATGCTGCTACATGAGATTTCACTTCTTCATGGGGGCTTGTTAAAATCATTTTGTGGTTTATTTGAAGTTACATGTTTTTAATAGAACTAGCTGATGATACTAGTCTTTAGTGAATACAAATTTTACTATAACAGAGCATTTCAACTCTAAAACCAAAATCAGAGTCTGTTCTCTCACCCGTAATGGTTCTGGCTTGCTGAGAGACAGCATTTTGTTCCAGCTGTGTAATCGCATTACAAAGTGTCCAGTGCTTGGCCTGAGGAGGGGGAGTGATTGAATTCAGGTGCAGACCATTAAAGACTGATGTGTACCACTCCCTTCTTTGGCTTACCCCCTCCTCCATTTTTCTGCAGCTTCCCAGATTACACAAAGCATCTCTTCCCTTCATATGTATGGGCTCTCTTGATTCAGTAAAGATCTGTAAAGATGTTCCAAGAGGACTACACCCTTTTAATGACAGCAGCTTTAACAACCATGATACGAAACTATCTTCCTCATTCCTACCATAGAGGGACAGGCATAGATTGATGTCATCCTTAAACTAAAGACAGATAACCCTAAAAAAATGCAATCAGCTGCTTTTTAAGTCAGACTTGTGCATTACTAGCAACATATTATAATAAAGGTAAATGTATTGCATTGCAGCAAGGATTATGAGGTACCTAAGAGTCTCATAAAGCAAATTAGCAGTATATCATGGATTTATAAAGCTGTAATGACATAAACTTTCTCTTCATGATTTAAATGAAACAGAACAGTTGTATGCTTCTCATGCATAGCTTTGAAAGGCAAATAAACACCATGGTGAAACTTGGAGACTTTCTGAATGCAGTTTTGAGTTTCAGTTAACTTGAAGGTGACTCAAAAAAGATTCTTTATGTTTGTGTTTTACGGAAGCAATTTAACTGTACATAGTGAGCAATAAAAAATATTAGATCAGGTTGGTAAAGAATATAGCTTACTGCAAAACTCTAAGCAGTAAAGTTCAGCAGCTATGAGCTTCATAAAGTCCGAAAACCAAAGAGGGTGTTTTCTTTGTTTTCTTACTCTCAAAGAAGATAAAAATAGTGAGGACTCGTCCTTAGCATGACAGAATACAAGCCAGGCTATGAATTAATAATACAGTAACTGATTTTACTCAGGCACACAGATGCTGCTAAAAACTGAACATAACTGCTAGGCAGTAGTGGGGGCATCCAATCGTTCCATTCATAATTGGTTCCATACAGTTTCTATACAGAAAACTTCAGATAAAATGTACTCTAATTACTGAAAACATTATTCTGTGCATCAGGACAAATATCTTACAAAGATGTTATCACACAATCTGTAGTATATTCTAGGAAGAATGCTTTCAAAAATGTAACCAACAGTTGATTTGAATCAAGATGCTTTTTTTCATTGCAGCTCCATCTATCATAGGCATGTGTTTTCATGCAGATATCATTGTATCACTATGGTTCAAACTCATGTCTTTCAACAAGACCAGATCTTGAGACCTCCTGTCAAAATATACTGACATTAAACCAACCTGTACCAATACACATGAAGAGAATATATACTGCTAGTTTTCTATCATTTCTCAGCTATATTAATACCCATCTATTGCTTTTGGTTTAGCAAATACTTGGCGTTCTGAGATAGGTTTTGCATATGCTTAAGGAAAGTTGGTAAGAGCTGGAAGTTGAGTTGGAGCGCAAGAGATCAAAAAGTGAATTCAAACTATGTATGCTCTACTCAGTCATGTTGCCAATTTTATCTTATAATGCAAGTGTGCACCTAAATAAAGATTTATCATTTAGCTATGGTAACTTCAGAGTTTTAGAAAGCAGTTTAAATTACATGCACAGTTCAGCTATTAAACTAAAGGTTAAGGGGGTGAAAAATTATTGAATAGAGCAAATCAGGAAATATTTTACCCTTAGCGGTACCCATGCTGTTCCAGAATCAATGTCACTGTTCAAAGATGAGCTATTGATCAGATGCGTCACAAAGAGGATGGTTTAGGAATCATCTGTCAAATAAGAATGTTGTAGGATGTAGGTTCAGGGCAGGGCAGGGCTGACCAATGATGAAAATCAATCCACAGAAAGAGTATGATGAGGAAAGGCAGTTTTCTACATTAGTAAAAGGGTGGTCTGGCCTCTTCATACCAGAAATTTCTACTCACTGTAGCTGAAAAAATGAGGACAAGTCTCATGGAAAAGGTTCTGGAGTTTTATAAAAACAAGAAGTAACACTTGCATTCATAATTAAGGCAAACAGTGTGCAATGTTACAGTCTAAACTCTTTGGAAAATGCTGAAAATCTTCCAACTGTGAAACAGAATGCAATGTATAAACAAGCAGTTTGTAAAGCATTTTAGAAATTCAAGCAGTGACATGATACTTATTATCATTCATGCAACACAAGCAACTACTAATGGCACCATGAGGCATGACTTTTTATTAGCACAATTTTCTCCTTGATGCTACCATTATGGTTTCCTTATACTGACAAATGACTCCTGCCCATTCCTATACCTGTTACCCTCTCCCTTAGACAAACTATGCTTTGCTTCTGCTCCCTGAAGAAAAAAAAGATAAAAAAAAGAAACAAAAAAGACCTACCTTTATTTATTTTCTGTATTCATTTATGTCATGGTCATATGTGTTTACACATATTTGAATTAGTCTCTTCTATATATGTATTTATGCAAGTAACAGCAGTGAGCTTTCTCTTTTTCTTTTTGTTCAAGTAGGGCAAATCCACTTACAGAAAATTGCTAACCAGCTAAATTCCTGACTTGCACAGTTGCAAGACATGACTCATCGCAATACATATTTTTACAGAGACTTTCTTGCAGAGAAAGAAGTTTGCTACAGTGCTGACCAGAGTATTTTGCATGAAAATATTCCTGATGAAAAACACAGCATTTTTCAATTAGAGCGTGAGACAGATACAGTGTAGAGATTTTAAAATAAATAATGAAAATAGTGGAGACAGCATTTCAGAATTTTTATTCTGCAAAAATGAACAATTTCTTTGTAGTGTATGAAGAGTGCTGACATTTCTATTTTGGATAAGGAAGTAGCACAACAATTTCATTTGGTAAAAGCTACGAAAAGATTTTCAAATAAAAATAGGGTAATGTTTATTTTCACCATCAGCACATAGCATATCTTTCTAAAGATGGAAAATAATCTACAAAAATCTAATTTTTTGGGCAACAGATCATTAAACTGATATAGCAAAACATTTCCTTTTTTTTTTTAGTGTCTGTATTTATGGAAAACATTTTTATGGAATTAATTAGCTGATTATTGAAGGATTTCATTATTAATTAAATAATTTTTTTAAAATGCATTACAGTTGCTGATGAGCAAAAAAAAAACCATTCAAATATTTATATTCACTAAAAAAATTATATTGGAAACCCCAAATTTCTTCTACTTATAAAAGGAAAGCAAGCTCACGGAAAAAGACAATAAAAAGAAAAATAGTTGACCCTTCATGTCTGAAATCAATAGATTAATCAAAAGAATCTTAAATTACATGACATTGGAATGCCCTACAGAAATGAACCACTTTAAGATCTATACTATCTTTATAGAGGACAAGATAGCCTTAGATTGGGCATTAGATGCACTG
The DNA here is from genome assembly GCA_016647715.1 of Pavo muticus. Taxonomy (NCBI): domain Eukaryota; kingdom Metazoa; phylum Chordata; class Aves; order Galliformes; family Phasianidae; genus Pavo; species Pavo muticus. The sequence goes on from JACDJE010000009.1 coordinate 1,456,938, forward strand.
CACACAAAATTGATCATTTCTCTTAAAACAAAATGTACTTAGGCTAAACAAATAGAAACCTATTGCAAAAAAGACAGTGAAATATGACTTCACAAAAAAATCTTTTTAACACTGAAATAAATAAACAAAAAAGTTGGATATAACTTTCCTAAAATATTTCAAAAAAAATAAAAAGTATGTCATCACACTGGTTTCTAAACTGAAAAAAAAAAAAAGCCATAGAATTAAAATAAAAGAGTAAGGAATTTAATCTGAAAAAACTTGTGCTGTTATTGTTGTTTTGATTTGTTTTCAGAAAAACGGTAATGGAAAACCATCAGCAATTTGTTTCTCATCTTGCATCAAACAAGTCAATGAATCCTAGAAAGCTCTGAAGCTGACAACATACACACCAAATTGCATCAGAGCAAGACAAGACAGTGTGATTTTAAGACTGTATTACAAACTTAGTTCAAGAGATGACAATTTGATATGTCAGAGGGGTGTATAGCCCAAAGTCCCTCTGACTTACAGCAGTATATAGAAAATTCTGTTAATCTGTACATTAATTCTGAAAGTACAAAGACACAAAAATCTATTGCATTGGTGAAAGTTGCTTGTTATTGGTTTGGATACTGAACACATATAAAGTATGCATACAAGATGCTTTCAGGCCCGAGCTGGTATCATTCCTATGCATTCTGATCTGTTATGCAGTTTATTTACAACTAAGGTATGGAAGTCAACAATACAGTTGCGTTCTAAGTCACCTAGGCATGAGTCAGAAAGGTATCTTAAGCAGACATCCTGCATTGGTCAGGTAAAATCTGATACTGAAGGAGTCAAATCTGTTGTCCAAATCTAAGCATAAAACATTGCACAACCGATGGATGCGACATCACACAATCACAGAATTGCAGGAGCTGAAAGGGATCTCTAGAGATCACTGAGTCCAACCCCCCTGCCAAAGCAGGCTCCCTAGACCAGCTTGCAAGGTAGGCGTCCATTCGAGTCTTGAATATCTCCAGAGAAGGAGACTCCACAACCACTCCGGGCAGCCTGTTCCAGTGCTCCGTCACCCTTACTGTGAAGTTCTCATGCACATCTGTGCTGAACTTCCTATGCTTCAGTTTGAGGCTGTTTCCCCTTGTCCTATTGTCATGCACCACTGAAAAGTGTCTTGCATCGTCCCTTTCCTTCCCGCACCTCAGATATTGGCATGCATTGGCATGACACGCAGAAGATCAGGCCCTTTTGCAGTAGCAGCTGCAAGACTGGCAATGTAGCCTAGTGAAACATCACTGGTTGCTTCTGCTTAGGCCACAGCATCGTACCCAAGGAGTACAAAAGATTTTCTAGCCTTAACATAAAAAGGCCTTAAAGTTCCATTCTTATTACCAATGCATATCCACTTCAAAGCGTCAGGATAAACTGTGATAGTGTCAACTATGTATGATATATTTCACACAAATAAGGTATTGAGTAAATGATGTAGAGGTGTAAAAGAACTTATTTGAAAACAAACAAAAAATGTTATCATCAGTTATTTGTCGTATGGTTATATAGTTTGATAGTACACTGACAGAGATGAAAGACAGTTACAGATATTGCACATAGGTGACAGATGTTAAGTTTTCCAGAGGAGTGTTATCTTGTTATGATGATTGCAGTTTTTTAGGTGTGAGATTTCAGTGTAACACTTTCTACTCAGCCTCCTACATTCCCTTTTTCAATACCAACAGTTTCCCTCAGGGAAAGAGGATGTAGATTTGGAAGACATTTCAAGCAGTAGTATATGTATTTTGAAATATTTCACAGACAAAATTGAGAACATATCAGAAAGAACAGATAAAAACCAGAGAATAATTCTGCCTCTGGAACTTCTAGAGCAAATACTTCACTCTGGGAAGCAGTCTGAAGCATAAACCCAGAGAAAAATGAACTTTGGCAAGTACATACAAATTCACAGCAGGCTTAGATGTCCATGTTGAAAGTGCACAAGAAGTGAGAAAACTCCAGGACAAGTCTAACATCAATTAAGTTACAAGTTAATTGCCTGCTACTTCACTAAGCTTCTACCACTTTCAGAACTCTCAACACGAGTTTGCAAGACTAACTTGCAAAAAATTATTTGCCATTACACTAGCTTAGCCTAGCTGTCTGCCACTAGAAGAGCATATCTGCCTTCATGGTACTTAGCAGAAAAATTGAATAGAAAAAATTGAATGGAAAAATTGAAGAGAACCAAACACCGTCTATCCAATAATGTCGCAGAGAATGCTTTTCGTATATTCTGCTACTGAGGAGAGATCAATACCCATGTACTGAATGCTATTTACTTAAAAAGTAATTTATAAAAGAAAATACCTATATTACAGTATAAGAGAACAGTGCAATTATCAGAAAATTATTAGACTATAAAAACCTGGAATTGTTGCTAACATGGAGTTTAGGCTTAAAGTGGAGTATAATTATATCACAGATATACAGTTGTTGCAGATACTTTAAAGTACACAGCATCATCAGTCTTTATTCAACTTTTTCATTGATTTTATCCTCTGTTTTTTTTTATTTTTGATGGTATATCACCAAACACATTGTGATCCAGAAATCTGAAATGCTGAGCTAACCACAAGTATGAATTTATTATTATGAAATGCAATGAAATGATTTTCCTTATTTTACAATCATAGATTCACCAGGGTTGGAAAAGACCTCTAAGATCATCCAAGTCCAACCATCCACCTGTCACCAATATTTCCTACTAAAACATGTCCCTCAGTACAACATGTAAATGTTTCTTGAACACCTCTAAGGACAGTGACTCCACCACCTCCCTGGGGTGGGGTGTTTTTTTTTTAATCAGTCTTATAATGGCATTATGGTACAAGGCCTAAAAACTAATGTTTAGCAATTGTTGACTGATTAAATGACAGACTTTTAGTTAGTTTGAATCTTATATTTTTCAAAAATTTCAATGCTTTGAATTATTTTTAAATGTCCTGACATTAGACACCAAGATGGGAGTGCAGCACTATTTTTCAAAGTAATTTAAACACTGACATAGATTTTTTTTATTGTGTGCATTAAGGAAGGCTGGTAGAGTTCACTGAGTAATAAACAAAATCAATATTTCACAATCACTGGCGAAAACAACGTTGATTTTTAGAAGACAGTAACTACTTGGCTTCTGCATAATCTGAACATCTACCATCCTCAGGCTTTAACAAATGTATCCATTGTGTCTAGCGCATTAACTTTGAATTCTCAAATCCAATAAATGTACTTTCTGTCTTATCTGTCATTCTAACAATGCGGTTGGCTGCTCTGAGATCATATCTCATTTTCCTTAAGACAGCTGGCTTAAGCAAAAACTGAGCTGCCTTCTCTTCAAAGGGCACTTATTGTGATGATTGTTTAGCATCCCATCCTCTTCAAACATTTTTAAAGAAATTAAACATGACGTAAATTATACTAAAAAAAAGCAAAAAATGCGTGTGAAGAGTAATGAGACACCCCATGATCTTCTGTCAGTTGTTTCATATGGAGTTTGACAGTTCAGATGTTCCTGCAGGAAAACAGAGGTTTTTTGCTCTGTTTCCACAATCTTGAAAATAATAGAATAGCAAGGGCAACAGCATCCCATGCAGTGGGAAATGAAAGGACTTAAAACCATGGCAGCTTTAAAATACTCTGACAACGTCAAGGACATTTAGCTGGAAAAATTAACTGAAAGACATCAACAAGTACGTCATGTTTAGGCTGTGCTTCAAAAATTAGTTAAGTGCATAGATCTATCTACTTCAAAACACAAGAGAATGCAATACTGTATGTCATTAAAGACTTAATGTTAGTACACACAGGATGCATTACTCATTAATTAAAAATAATTTATGACATTTTTTTGATTTTCTGTATTATATATTGCAGACAGAGCTCTCACTGCAATCACATTCTTGTTTCAAATTCATCTTCTCTATTTCAACTACCATTATTATATTTCTGTGTTGAATCATCAATATCTGAATTCTACTAACTTTCAATAGCAATAACCTAAAAAACAAACAGCTTAGCCTATTATTTTATGCACAAAAAATATCAAAGAAATTTTGTGCAATAATATTCTGAAATAAATGGTCATTAATTTCAGTTATTTCAATTTGTACCACTAAAATGATGTACAAAATATGAACAGAGACCAACGTTAGAAGAAAGGAAAAGGAATATTTTTTCCACAGAAACAGAGGATGTGTGAGGGAATGTCTACATCTTATAAAAGTGATCTTAAAAGTGCAAGCTTCAAACACAGGAGGGAAAAAATTGTTGAAGGAAACCTTAATACATTTAGGTTCTTCTTCCATGCACGTATTTCCCAAGACAAATTTTAGGAGACTCTTTCTCTTTCTCTTTCTCTTTCTATGATCTAGTGACCCGCCTGGTGGATGAGGGAAAGGCTGTTGATGTAGTCTACCTAGACTTCAGCAAAGCCTTTGACACTGTCTCCCACACTGTTCTCCTGCAGAAGCTGGCAGTCCGTGGCTTGGACAGGTACACTCTTGGCTGGGTAAGGAACTGGCTGGAGGGCCTGGCCCAGAGAGTGGTGGTCAATGGAGCTAAATCCAGCTGGCGACCGGTCACGAGTGGTGTTCCCCAGGGGTCGGTGCTGGGGCCTGTCCTCTTCAATATCTTTATTGATGACCTGGATGAAGGCATTGAGTGCACCCTCAGTAAGTTTGCAGATGACACCAAGTTGGCTGGAAGTGTCGATCTGCCTGGGGGTAGCGAGGCCATACAGAGGGATCTGGACAGGCTGGATAGCTGGGCTGAAGCCAATGGGATGAGGTTTAATAAGACCAAATGTCGGGTCCTACACTTTGGCCACAGCAACCCCAAGCAACGTTACAGGCTTGGGGCGGAGTGGCTAGAAGACTGCGTAGAGGAAATGGACCTGGGGGTGTTGGTTGACACTCGGCTGAACATGAGCCAGCAGTGTGCCTGGGTGGCCAAGAAGGCCAATGGCATCCTGGCTTGTATCAGAAGTAGCGTGACCAGCAGGAGCAGGGAAGTAATTGTTCCCCTGTACTCAGCTCTGGTTAGGCCGCACCTTGAGTAAGCTGTGATTCTGTGAGACAACTCTTGCCGCAGATTGCTATTCTTAAAATCGGTTATTTTTAAATTAGTTAAAGATAGGATAAGCTTTTTAAGTTCTGACCACTAACTGGCAGTACTGTTCATGACTGAATGAGCATAAAAGTTTCACGCCAGTTTCAGCAAGTCACTCTCCATAAAATCAATTTTAAATAGTCATAATAGTGCAGGGTCCTTGCACTGAATATGCTTATGAACAAGTAAGAGAAAACTGAGGTCAAGAAATTACATTCTTTCAGATGTCATCTTAGTAAATCAGAGAACTGCTTCTCAGACAAGCACTTTGAAAACAACTTTCTGCCCTCCTCCAGTCTGTACTCAATCAGTTCAGTGAAACTGGCAGAAGTCTTTCTCAAAATTAGTTCAGTCTAAAGAGAAAATCTGCTGGTAGACTGCAGTTAAAGCAATGGTGCTTGCTGCATTTATGGAGACCTAGTTTAAAATATACATGTAGTTCTACCCTAATGCAAATTCGAGAAACTTCTACAGATGACTTATTCCCATCATTTCCATTTCTTAAACAAATGCAATCAACAAGTATGAAAGGGCAAGATCATAACTTGTTAGTATGAAATAACATTGAAAATATAAAACTAAGGGAAAAGAAATCAATTCTGGGGATATGTAGAGTATAAATTAATCAGCTGCTTCTACACAGATGATGAAACTACTCTTACTGTATTTGCTCCAGTAAATCTTCACACTTGCTTCAACTAGGCTGAGACAGTGAACACTATACAGCAGAGCCTTCATCAGACAATCAACGTAAATGACTCCAAGCACAAGCTATGGAAAGAACAACTATAAAGACTATAGCCTTTATCACAGTTCATTCAATACCACTTCTGGTATGTATTATTAGTCAAATACTACTACTGATTTCAACAAGAGCGATGTTGCACTTCAACACAGAAATCTGGTTGTATATTTTTACAACTTAGTACGTAGGTTACTCTGAAAGTAATGCCTCCTATTTATTTCCATGGAAACTATGACACATATGAACAGCACTATTTGATAGAGCAAATTCTCAGCTACAAACCACTATTTCGTTTTTAGCACAGACACCACCATTAACTATATATTTTTTCCAGTGATGACCAAGAGCCTGCATACTATGCTCATAAAAATCTGTACCAGCTGGTGTGACTCACAGTTTCATAGTTCCTATGACACTATAATTGCATGGAAAATATTGTCCACACAGTCCATATTTCATTAGCCTGAACAGATGGAATATACAAGGCACCAAATATGAAACATAACTTAGGTGTGGTAGGACAGTCCAGCCAAGCTTGGCAATGTACTCAATTTCTTCAAACTGGTATGGTGCCTGGCGTTATCACATTGAAAGACAAAGGTTTCTTCTCTAGCTTGACTCTTCAGCTTAGTCAGCACTGTGGCACAGTGGTCAGAGTTAAGGGTTGATGCAGGTTCCAAGAAATCAAGAAGGACCACCTCTTTCCTATCCCAAAGGACAGTACACATCACTTCATCTGCTGAGGGCTGTGTCTTGAACTTCTTATTTGATGGGAATTCATATGTTGCTACTCCGTGGACTGCTATTTTGACTCTGGTTTGTAGTGGTGACATCAGGTCACATCACCAGTGATGGTACCATCCAGAAGACTTGTCACCTTCAGCCTTGCATTGGTTCAACAGGTCCTGAAAAGCTTGCATATGTTGTACTTTCTGTTCCTGTGTAAACATTTGTGGGACCTAACTGGGGCAAACTTGGAGATATTCCATCATTCCCAATGCACTGAAGCTGATATTCAACTCCATACGTGGTTCTCTGGTCATGATTCCTATTTGCACAGATAAGATTGAGACACTCTTCATTTTGTGTTGTGAAAGTTGCGTATGGCCATTCAGAACATGGCTTGCCTTTCATGCTGCTGTTGCCACAGCTGAAGAGCACCTGGCTCACTGTGCTCACCTCCTCTGTTTGGTCTCCATAAACATTCAGTAAGCATCACTGAATGTCAATGGATGCTATTTTTTCTGCATGGAGGAGTTCAATTCCACACCTTTTCTTTTTATGCACTTTTGTGTCAGATGCCATTTTGTCAGACTGACCCCCTGCTGCCATCTGTCACATGGCAACAAAATGTAATGGAATACTGGCATGAAGGTTCAACCTTTATTGCCATACTGCTAATACTCTTGAACTCCTTGTTATTTTTTTTCCTTCATATCTAATGAACTTTTCTTTCAAAATGATACTTGTCTGATTATCTTCAATTTTACATTCCTTACTTTTCTGGCCATACCTTGTTAATCACTAAAATTCGGAAGCACTTCACTTCTAATCTTCAGCTTTATTTCATGTTTGTAGGAAGTCTAGCTGTGGCACTCAACAATCAGTGCTGCTGTTGTCATAACATCACAAGCCCCAGCTGCAGAGAGTGATCTTGTTTTTCCATGGTGTTACTCATGCTCTTGGACTGACTAATAGTAAAACTGGCAATAATCCAGCGCGTGTATGTAAGTGATATTTGTTTTACACTATCATAATGCCACTGACTCCAACATCACAGTTACCTCTAATTTTCACTGCCATAAATCAAACCACAATCACAGTCTTGGGGTACCTGTGAGCCAAATGCTGACATTTCTGCATAATTACTGTTGCAAACTGAACGGCAGTTCATGTCCTACCAATTTTTCAGAGTTCTTTGCATTGTAGTTTCCATTTGCTCGGATTTACCTACCTAATTACCTTTCAGTGGTGGAAACAGCATACATGCTATCAAGGCAGCATTTGTTCTGTCAGTTACAGCAATTGCATGTGTTACTGAGGTCTGGAACAACCATCGGGACTGAAAGAAAAAAAAAAAAAAGAAAAAAAAAACTCCAAAAAAAAAAAACAGAAATAAATGAAAAAAAACAAAACACTGTAAAAGTATCAGTTCATGAACTGAGGTTTTAATATTTTTTTCTTCCCCCAAAAATAGCAATACAGGAGTAAGAATAAAAAGCATATTAAGTGCTTTTTTTTTTTAATGCAACAAAAAGAATAAAGTGAAATGCTTCATGATGAATTAAGGATCTCATTTGTGAGTGAAGAAAGCAGAAGAGGAAGAAAGGGCATTTTAACTGCAACTGACTTCCACAGCCATCTATGAGAATTCTACAGAAAACGTTGCTGTTTGCATTTTCCTGTCCCTAAGGTATGCATAAGTCCCTGGGATATGAGCATTCCACTGAGTCAGTAGAGAATTGAACTAGATATATATATCTGTTTTCAGGGGTGTATTTTAAATTTAATTTTTAAGAAATTCAAGTAAGTCCAGATACTCTCAATTTGACGGAAGGACATTTTAGAGAAACTTTAATTTAAAACACTTTTAAAATTATATACTTCCGGCACTGCTGACAGTAAACTGGCCAGGGCAATATGAAACTCATTATGAGCTAATTTATATTACTAAATTCTGTGCTGTAGACTGATATAGTCACCTCGGTTGAGAATTTATACTTTCCATTGTATCTTTTAACAGGCAGTTTATGTTTTAGGATTACCACTGTAATCCCATCGCATTCAATGCTGCCAATATGTAATCCTGATTAATTTTTGTGTGTTCTAAGAGCTGCACCAGATCAAAAGCAATCAGTAGAACTCAATATAAAAAGATTGCTCTTCTGGATTTAAAGCCATACATACGCATGGAATATAAATGCTAGCATTAAGAATTCTGCTTCCACAAATTGAATATAACTTGATGAAAAATAATAAAAGGGACACAGAAATAAAGCCAACATTTTTTTACTAGTAAAGCAGGACACCAAATTGTCCTAGCAGTACAATGGGATGCAGTCATTTTTGCTTTACTTTTTAGTTATTAGATAAATGAAAGAACTGTGCATTACAGAAGCCCTATCTCGTACCCTGCTAAATGCAAAAATGGGATTTCAGCACTTAAAATTGTACTAAGAAAATCTGGCTCTTAAATCCAAAACCAGTGTTGCAAACCCTTGTTCAGCTGCCTCTTAAGCCTAGAGGTACCTAAATTGGCTACCACAAGAAACATGCCAAAATATCATCTGGCACATAAAATTCTATTTACACATATTCTTTGTAACCTTTAAATCTTGATATGGTCAAATAACCCAATGCTTAAGGTCAGTCAGGTACTACTAAACCTGTCACACTGAACTGTTCAAAAATTACTCAAATCTTTCTTGGCAACAGATGATGTACGGAGTGAGAGTAGTAATGAAAACTGAGTCTCTGGAGCAGGAAAATGAGAAAAAATAATGCAGACTAGATTGCTGGATAGTAATAACCAAACAGATTTCACAGTCAAACCTCAAATGTCCTTTAAAGATAGCAACAATTTTTCTCTCATAAAGAAGATCTACCACAAAACAATATTGAGATGTATTTCTAAAAGTATACACATACAGATGTCTAATACATGTGAATGCAATACCAAATAACATTAAGAAGAATAATAGGCATATAACAAAAAGGAATAAACAACAATCAGAACAAATGAACCCAGGGCCACATTCTCAGGTGAAATTGTTATAGATCATGCCAGGCATCTGCCATAGCACTGAAAACACTTTATTCTATCTAGCTTTATTCTTCATTTCTCCCTCTATCCTCTCTTTGGGTCTCTTAGTAGAGCTGCTTTCCATACTGCTGCTTCTAGATGTGAGTGGACTAAACATATCAGTTGTGTGTGAGTTCAGAGGCTGGCACTTAATTATCTAGCGGTAGAAGAGCCAATCATCCTATAAAATTTCAAGTGTAGACTGCTAATTTACTTGCCAACTGACTTAAGTGGAAAAAAGTATATGCACAAAACTCTTGTGTCTGTGATATTTTCTTCACTGGTACTTCCAACTCTAAGGATTCTATGATATATTAAAGGCAGTAAAAAGTGATCATACAATTAACTTTTGTGCATTTGAATATTGGCGCACGTGGAGGGAGGAGCATATTTATAATCGACTTTATTTCAAAGAGACATTTTTTAAAAGATAATGTCTTCATAGAGTATGTGAAAGACACAAATACTAAAGTTTTGTACAGTACACAATTTATCGTTTTTATGCTCAAATTCTGAAACCGCAAAGCAGCATGATTATTGCAGTAGCATGAGAAAAACCTGAATGGTAACAAAACAAAAACAACAAAAAAATCAGTTTAACAATAAACCAAACACAGTCTTATGCATCTGAGCTTCTATGGCTCAATCAATGGATCCATTGTCATTATTAAATATGTTGGGGTTTTTTTGTCTGATACTATTGTTATGGCTTACTAAGCACTATCATTGCTATTTACGAACTGCAGACACCCGCTCACTAAGAACTGGACTGAGACCAGCTGGAATAGTTATCCTTGTCCAAATAAAGCTCCAAATGTTCAAAGGGCTACATGAGCTGGCTAATAAATTCTCACAATATCATCTTTACTTTGGATCCTCATCATGGGGTCAATATAGAGCAGAGGGATAGGAAGAAGACATTATGACATTCCCCATTGTGGGAAAAAGAGAGATTGAGATTAGGAACTGATCATCTTGTAACTGTTCATTTGAAGCCTGTTGGACAAGCACTACTGGTCAATCAAAAAAAAAAAAATCTATGTATTACTTATCTCCACAACTTTTGTTGTGATTTCTGAAAATTAACATTACTTCACTATTCTGAAGAAACTCCATAGTTACTAATTTACTTTTAAGTGGATTTTTCAAATATATTAATACAGATAAATATAGTATCTACTCAATATTAAGTGATTGACTTTTCTTCTTTATTCATTTATAAGAGCTAAGCAAGTATTATAGTATCAGGTGTTTCAATCAGCTTAAATCCTACCACATGGGAAAAATCTGCAAATACTAATAAGAAACTAGTGAAGAGACTGATCAGCATAGAATATACACCTGCTTATTACACAAATACATCACAGTTTAAAATCTCAAGGACTTAATCAACATGAAGAGTGTTTCTGGGGAAAAGATTTGGAAAATTCACATTGACTTGCCCCTTCTGTGAAAAACATAGTAATACTTATTGGCATAAGCAAATTTGTGCATAGTGCTCCTATTTGTGAAGCTAGGACTTTATAGGAATTCACTAGAGAGGACTGCATCTAGGTGAATGCATTTCATACAACTTCTTAAAAAATAAATATCATGAATGATAAGCTATCAAGACAGATTTCCATGCTTGAAGTAATATAAACTGCATATAGAATCCAAGATTCTGGCATCAGCCTTAGGGTAGGAAAGACAAAATGACTCTAATATTTACCAATTAATAACAACTCCAATTACTTTCAGTTGGAAACATTTTGCTCATTTTTTTTTTGTAACACAGATGACGCATGTATAACAAACACACAGCTCTCTTGCCAGCCTATGCCAGGGCCTCACTCTCTGAGTTAAAAATTAAATCTCACTGTAAGTAAATAAGTCTACTGTGGTAAGTATGAAGGAAGAGGTTCTTGAACAACTTGAAGAAAGAGATTCTTGGACCTATAAACCTTTTTCTCCCTTCTTGTTCATGGTTCTGGACACATTGGTGTGGGGACAGGCATTGATCATCTTCCATTACTTTTTAAACTCTTTTATTCCCAATTAGCCACTGAGTGAAACTATCAATAGAGAAGCTAAGGATCCTGATCTTGCTTTAAGTATACATCACAAGTCAGAGCAAGAAAAGCAGTGTAATAAATTCTTGTCCAGAACAACCAGAACTGAAAAGCTTAAAAGCTAAATTAATTTTTAGGGTATTTCCAGCCTGTGCCAAAATCTTCCATTTTGCTAGCAATGTTAAGGTTAAAGAGATCAAGAAAATCAACAGTTCATTTCTGTATTTCAGTATATATAGCAGACAGGCACAAAGCAGTCTTCTTTCTAGTTGACCATACTGCACATCTACAGCAGCCGATATGTAAATAAAGAAATAAATGCTTTTTTTTAAAATGAGAATAAAAATGTATAAATCTTTAAATTCAGTTTTCCAAGCAAAATATTGTTTCACTGAACAGTAAACATTTGAAATAGAGATGGGATGAAATCACTGAATGCATACTAAAATTTCTGATTACTGTTGATGCTTTATTTGAGAAGAATACACAGTGCCACTAAAGAGATTTCTTTACATACACCTACTCTGAGACCTTATAGAAAGTTTCATCTTATAACATCTTCATGGCCTAATGAAACTAAATGAAAGATCCCTTAATGAAAATCTTAGGACACAATCACAGTATTAATGAAAACTGTTATCCTCCTTGCCACTGATTCTCAAAATTTTAATTAGAATTCTATAGATCCTAAATTTTCGAGTTGCTAAAGTATGGTAATAAAAGCTGTGATAGATACTACTGCGGTTTAGGCTTTCCTAACAACAACAACAAAACCCCCACAGAGCTATAAACAAGGCCCCAAATCTGCCTAGATTTCTCGCCATCCTGTATCTGTGAAGCTGATTATTCCTATCCAAGTGTGCTGCCTTTCATTTGTTGCTACTGAATTTCTTATGAGTTTTTCCAGACTGTTCATTCTATTATTATTATTTCTCTTTCAGATCATTCAGGTATACTTCAGGGGAAAAAATAATATAATAGAAAGAAGGTTTATGAAAGCTCATGATGACAAAATATGTGTGCCTCTTTTAAGGGCTGGTACCGTCGAAAAATACTTATTCATTTAGTCATAATGAACAATATAAGCCATTGTGAGGAAATACCACATCTGGAAGAAAAAACATTAAGCTGGCTTGAAAAGAAAAGAGTAGCATACATCAAATATTCATGGCGACTCTAATTACTATTCATTTCTAGTTTCTCTAAGATAACAAAGGAACATGGCAAATGGAAAAAAAAAACAACAAAACACAGGAACAGCAATATTTAAAATATAGATGTCACTTAGCTCACAAAATTCATTATTTTCTTTTTTTCTCAGGCTATAATCAACATGCCAAAAAAAAAAAAAAGAAAATTCCAGTGTGTGGTCATTTCTATGCAGTAATATATTTTATAATTTTCTGAGGAGCCATTTCAACCCAATGCAACAAATGCTAGAGGCAACAGTAAGCTATTTATGATTTTTTCCAACTGAATAGCTTTACTATATGATTCCAATAACTGTCAGTTCTATCTAATAGCAGAAGAACTTTTCCATTTATTAAAATCTGGGTATTTCATTAATCTAGTACATGCTTTTGACTACCTTCAGTTTTACGGTTTGTCTTTCCCCCAAGACATCTAATAGGCAACAGCAAATCAAACTTACCCCATTATTCACTCTAAGTCTGTAATCAACTGAATCTGTTATTTCCTTCATGCAGGTATTTCATCTAATCTAGGCTAAATTTTAAGCATACTAGCTCCTGTCTCATGTCATCCTGCTGTATTATTGCAGCTTTGCATTGTCCATGGCCTCTTTATTCCTCAGTACTGCACCATACTTCTCAGGAATCAGGACAACTCCAACAATGAGAAAGTCACTCACGGAAATAATTGGTAAAATGTTCTGGTGACCTGCATAGAAATTGAATTTCACCATTTGAGAAACTCTGCACTACCTGTTCTGGCATTACAGGACATTACATTACATTGCTTCATTAGTCATGAATTTTGATCATCATAGGTCCAATTACTAAAAGTATTAGACAACTTGCTGAGAAGCATTCTCTATGTAGTAGTCTATACTGGAGTCCTCAACAATGACTAATCAGAAAAAAAAATGTGCTCTGGAAGGGGCAGGCTTTGGATGCTATAGAAAAGAATCAAGGAAAAATATAGCTGTCAGAACGTCTTCTCACCACACTTTAGTTTATGCAAACTAGGTTTCTTCCTCAACTGTTTTTATTTTCTTCCCTGGAAAAGCACCATCTAACAAGTCATAAAACTGAATTTTACACCTGGTTCTTTTGCCCCAAACTCAGCTGGTATCACAACTTCTCAAATGAAGAGCCAACACAAAATTTAGGATAACATATTTGTCCCGATATTTTTGAAATCTACATTCTCTATATTCCTGGCCTCAAGTCATGTTTACTTTACAAGCTTTTATTTGCATACCTGGATGAACAGTGACACGAGAAACTGAGAGTCTCCAGTGTGGATATAAGAACAATTAAGTTACTAAAGTTGTTTAAAGAAAACTCATTTTGCTGACACAACATATGCCTGTAAGGGATTCAGAATATACTAATTAATAATAGGACAGAATTGACTACTAAAGTTGCATTCCTACTAGTAATATTTTCCAAGCCAATCTGCACTCTCGAAGTTGCTTACTTCCTTTTGTCCTTGTTTGGATTCCTAATTCTACAGAAATGCGAGTACAGAAAATTTAAACCTGCAAGTTTCAGATAAAGAAATTGTAGGTGTGATAACAGCCAAGAATGATCTGCTTCATAAGAAAGCTGCACACAAACTTCTGTTGAGGAAAAATAAAGAACAAAATCAAGCACGCACTGTTCCCTTCAGCTCTTCTGTAGCTGCCCAGGAGGAACTGACTGGGACAATTTTGATTCCCTGAACGTACATAATGTCACCTGGCTGCAAAGAGAGCTTCCTAAGAGGGAAATTAAGAACACAAGACTATGCATCCTAAAGACAGAGACAGATACTGTAGTTATTCATACGTATAACAAAGCTTACACCTGGTTGTCTACCACACTAGCAAATTACTGCCACCTATACTGACAGCCTTGATTCCTGCTTCTGATTCTTGTCTTCATTAATGCATGGCAACTTACTGTTTCCTCACTTAAGCTCAAGTCTGCATATACAGAGGGAAATCTATACCAGTGATTCTAAGAGTATCTAAGATTTTGAAAGACCTTGACAGGTCTTTTCAGTTCAAAGGTAAATGGGCTCTCTCTGGAACTGCTTAAGTCATTCAAAGTGGTGGAAGTATCCAGCTAGCTGTCAGATGGTTAGGAGAAAAGATCAAGTCAGGGAGCTATAATTGGAGAAGTTAGATACCCACACAGATATGCACAATGCCTCTGTTGGGGGGGGGGGCGGGGGGAGAGGAGTCTTCTTTGTAAAACTGCGAGACTGTGGTGGCAGTTGTACAAGATTACTTCTAGAATGCTCATTCAGATTGGCTTTGATTTAGCTAATTCTAACAGAGGCCTAAAAAGCCAAGTATATAAGCTATAAAAATGACTAAACGCATCAAATCCCACACAGTGCTGGCATCCAATCAGCATTTTTATTCAGTTAACCAACCACCTTAATTTTTTCAGTTAGAATTAAACAGATCGTGTTTGATGATATTTAGTCCTACTCTCTATTTTAAATGCTGCACTTTGTTAGGCTGCCTGGATTTGAAAAATTAAATCTGAATCATTGTGGTGTGCCATATTTCAGAATGTCTGTACATATATACATATATTTTAGAACACGCACTTCATGCAACTACTCTGTTTTTGCATACTTTCTTATTGAAGTTCTTAACTACAGCAGAAGAAATAAATGTATACTAGATTCAGGCATTAGTTGAAATCTTTGATTTACTCTTAAAAATGGAAGATTATTCTTGAAAGTTACTGCTTTACAGATTAAATGATAGCTGAAAATATGATGCATACACTGATGTTTCAAACTCACTTAGGATACTCACTTAGTCAAATCCAGTGTCATTGGCTGAGTGACTGAACTAATGCAGAGTACATGGAAAACACTTTTTTAATGCATAAATCCTCTTCTCAAATACTTGCATATTTTTTTTTCATTGAAAAGTATCTTAAATAATCAAATTTTCTCCTACATCTGGAAAATGTATTAGCAAAATAAGACAGGCTATGAGTATACAGGTTTCATCTCTTAAGTAAAAATTAACTGTGATATAACCAGGTTTGTCATTCCATCATTAGTCACCTCTTTTTCTTCATAATGAAAAGTTAGTTCAAACATTTTATAAAGTTTGCTTAAAGTTGAAGCCAGGAAAATCACAGTCTGGAGGCAGAAAGATTCCTTTATTTTCTTCCTATAATCTTTCAGAGCCAAGCAACAATCTAAGTGACTAGGAACTAATGCCCAAAGTAATTTATGGTTCTGAAATGGCAAAATAAATAGAAATAAACAGCAACTGAGATTACACTAACACTGTCAGACCTTTCTCTCCATTCATTTCACTTGAATCCTCAGGCACATAACTCCCTAAATTATTAGATCAATATGTAAGTCAAAAAGTACTGATAACTGTATGTAGAAAATGGGGGAATTTTTCATTTGCAAGACACAAACAAGAAGCCAGCAAAGATCAATATGATTCCAAGGATACAGGTAACAGACAATACACAGTCTACGTATAAGAGTCATAGTATATGCATAGTGGCCTAACACATCACAAATGGACTGTAAGCAGATCGGTAGGAAAGCTCAGGGAAAGTTAAATAATTCTTACAGTTCTAGTGGCTTACACTGCTCAATTTAGAATACCACTATCCAAGCAAAATAAAGAAAAAAGCATGCTTTCAGAAATTGTATTCTAGAAAATCTTTAAATGTGAATTAACCATAGGACAAATGTTGCATCTGACTCTTCATGTAGCTGTGCTACCAACTGGTTCAGTTTCTCTGCATATTCTGAATTTCTGAGGAAGTTTTAAATGTGTTCACACAAACCTGGATATAGTGTCCAAAAGTCTTGGACCTTCTCTTTTACATCAATCTTCTTAGATATAAAATAAGAAAAGACACTACCACTGGTGAAGATGCCATTTTCTGATCAAAAGCTATGCTTTACATATTTCCTATTTATTCAGTTTGGAAGTCACTCTGATGACAATTTCCCATTGCTATCTGGAAACAATTTTAATCTGTATATGATCTGCATGATGCGCTGTCAGTGATGGTTGCAAATGATTCCCTCCTTCTGTAAAATTCTAGGGGTTACTGCTATGGAACTAAGCAAACAAAACACAATGGACCATGAATAAAAACCAGAATAATCACAGCATGTGTCCTGATCTTTCAACTCATACGAAGTTCACTTCTTTTAGGAAGATCCTGAAAAAAACCTTAGATGGCACATACTGAAATGTTAACAACGCATAGAAGGGACACAGCCTTACAAATTTTCTGCATACAATTAAAATTATCTGTAATTTTCTCCACCAAAATGAACTCCTAAACAACCACATGACTGGACAACTTGAACACTGACAAAGGGATATAAATGACAAAAACAGACTTTGGGAAGCACAGCAACAGAACTCAAAGAAGATTATAATCATTAACTATCCAGATGGTGCATTTACTGTTGCATAGTTTTGGATCATGAATTAAGCACTAAAATCATTAAGTTCTTGATGATCTGCATATTTAAGGGTAATTTGTCTTTTCCAGCTGATCCCAATATTAACCACAAAAAGTGAGCAAATATGTTTCCTTTTCATTCCCCCTCCCCCTGCCCCGTCTTGCATGAATCTCTATTTCTGCAAACTCTGACTTCAGTATTTGGTTTCAATTTGGCCAACTAGTGAAAATGACGGTCTATATATACAGCTGGTATGCTAGTAGCAATTTTGCAAGAACAACAAAAGCTGCTGAATATCACTGTATAGATCTTTAAAATGTAAAATCTTTTCAGCACACAGCTGAGAGCTGCAGACACAACGAATTACCAAGACAAGTGAATGCAAAGGAAAGATCTATGACTGGATAGGCTGAACATATGAGGGCTGCTCTGAAAATAATGCCCCCTATTTTACGATGTTGGCCCACGATGTCAGAGGTGGATGTTGGTGCTATGGCAGGAGAAGTTGAATCTTCGCACAAATATGCCATTTTATTGCCATGTGACAGATGGCAGCAGAGGGGCAGCCTGATCAAATGGCATCTGATGTGGAAGTGCATATGAAACAAAGGTGTGGAATTGAATACCTTCATGCAGAAAAAATGGCACCCATTGATATTCATCAACATCTGCTGAATGTTTATGGAGACCAAACAGTGGATGTGAGCACAGTGAGGTGAGGTAGTGGGTGGTGTGTTTCAAACAGTGGTGACAGTGGGTTACCTCTGCTGGTGCAGATTTAACGAGCATGGCACGTAGGCTCTTGTTCATTGCTGGCAAAAATGCAGAGCTAATGGTGGTTCCTATGTTGAAAAACTGCTTTGTAGCTGAGAATTTTCTCTATCAAATAGTGTCATTATGATCTTTGTATCTGTTGTCATTTCCATGGAAATAAATAGGAGACATTACTTTTGGAGCGATCAACACAGGTTATACTAATACTAGTGTAAATTCCGTAGAAAGTTATAGGATCTTTTTAAATAGAATATTCATTGATAGAATTTACAGAAGGTAAATGCTCAGTCCTTGATTGTAAGAGAAAGCTCTCACTAGAAAATGTAGAGTGGTTCACTTTCGTTAAAACCAGCCCAGCCAAAAATAAAGGAAATAACCTATTTTTATTGTTGTTAAAACGTTGGATACAAATCACCCTCACAATCCTCTAAAGGATTCCAGAGATAACAGCACAAGAAAGAAATTCAATGTCATGTAGAATCCTCAGCAGCTGCATCTGGTTTTATGCCTATTTTATTCATCTTTTCTAGCATAATGTACAACTAAAACTCGTACTTATTTTGATGTTCCATCTGTTTAGGCACATTCTATAACTGTTCAGTCCGATTATGCTGACATACACTGCAGCCAGCATAATCTTAAGGACTAATAATAAAACACTAGTTTTTTTGGTAATTAAATTATCAGTTAACTGAATGGTGACGAACATGGACATCTAAGAGAAAAAAGTCTTACAATGTGACAGATATCCAAGAATTTGTCATGGTTTCTGTTGAATTTTTTTTATACTACTGATTTCCACAACAAATATCCAAATATTTATTCAAAATTAAAACCTGTATAAGTTTCCTTTTTCGTTAGAGGAAAAATACTGAAAACCTCTTCTGTTCTGAGCTTCATATAAGTTACCCATTTACTTTTTTGAGTGTTTGTAACAATCAAACATATCTGCCCGTAAGAAACACATTTTACTTAGCACCTTCTACATACCTCTTGCATCTATCTTGAAATTAAAACAACAACAACAACAAAAACTATTCTAATATTACCCACTGCAAATGGAAAAACATCTGAATGATCATGAAATAGCTCTCTAAATAAATAAACAAATAAATATCCTGGAAACAGAAAAGACTGAAAATCTTTTTCTCTATTCTTATTTGGTTGTTAACAGAGACTGTACAGAGGACACTTTAAAAGGTTTTTAAACTGAACTTATAACTCAGATTTTGTTAGTTGAAATAAGTTAGAAAATGTTAAACACAACAGTAGGTAAAATTCATATTATATACTTCCTTCTGGGAGCAGCATATTTACTCTACCTCTAAACAATACAACACCTGTAAAATAACGCTTATTAATGTTGTTAGCTGTTTAGATTTTGAAAATATTTGTCTTAAATTTATTCAGTTATAGAAATGAATATTACCTAAAATTTCTCTGCTACATTACATTGCTGTTATTTCCTTTTTTTGCCCAAAAATGTAACAGGCATTTCATTTTGCTTACAGTAAAATACAAACTGATACAGTTGCCCAACTTTGCATCATACCCACAGAGCAAGAAAAGATTTGTAAAATACTTATTATACAATGAATAATTTAAAAACAACAACACTATTAAATGATTTTGTTCCACCTTTATTTTGACACAGGAAGCATTACTGTAATTTTTTAAAGCATTTGGGTTGTAACAGAGTAAATAGAATTCATTCTGCAGTCACATCTTTCTCTGTGGTTGCTGCATCTTAAGGCAATACAGATACTTCTGACTTTTTTTCTAAAACCTTTCTGACAACTTCCTGGGTTTAGCCTAGGGGGGTTTCTGCCTCTCTGCTACTCTCTAAACCTACGAAGTTCTTCAAAAAGCAACAGTTACTTGGGAACAGCGTGCCTTTTCTATTGCTTCCAGGGCTTTAGTACCCCTAAACGTTACTGATATTTGACATTCTGAAGTCCTGAATATATAGTTTGCCGTAAGTTTTTGTGCTTCAGCAAGACAGTCATCCTTACTGAAAGTCCACCATCAAAGCATCTTGCTAAATGATTTTAAATCCCTTGTAGATCCCAGATGCTCTTTTTGTATTAAAATGTTTGCTTTTGCTTCTCTGGAATATCCTGGAATTTTAATACCACAAGGAAAAGAAGGAATTTTTAATAAGACAGTAGCGTTAAAAGGTTTCCAGTATGGTATCATAGCTACACAAAATCTATTCCAGAAAATAGATGACTTGTAAAAGCCCCTTCCAAAACAAATGATTCTATGATTCCACCTGTAGCACATCAATTGACCTCAACAGATTAGCGCTGAAGATAGCCTCGAGTTGCTAGAAAATCTGTGCCATGAATACTTTTAGTCTGAATATTACAAGATTTTTTAACAGTCAGAACAATGAAATTTAGGCAGTTTCTCCTTAGAAGGAGGAGGACTCCAACACAATTTAGAAAAGGAATGGCATGATATAGTTGCTTAAAATAGAAGGATTAGAGATTAGACTGAGCAACCCAGAAGGTTTCTTCATTTGTAATTTCCCAAGCCAACCAATAAAAACCATCATCACGTATGTTACATTCCCCATTACCTACTGATTATCCAAAAGAAATCCAGCCATCCTTTTACTGCTGTTCCGACTAGGCTCCCACAACACGATTACTTATTTTCCTTTTTCCTGAAAGAGGTTCTACCTCATCATGTCATACTTCACTTTCACCATATTCAAAAGGGTCCTATACATCTTCTATGCCTGATCTATTTTTTTTCTTTTATGTTGAGCTGTAATTTACCTATTTTCTGTTTAATTCTTTACTCATTCCTTCTTAATTCTTTTATACAGCTTTTTAGCCTTTGAACCATTTTTTTTCCTCATTGTTATTTCTCTCTGCTTGCTGGTCCTTATTCTTTGAAGGCTTCCTGTGTCAACATATCCTCTAGTCTGTCTTTACACAGCGTAGCTATAGTGACACTTTATGATTACATGTTTTTTCTTTAAAAACCACACTTAGAATGCTTCATAAACAAACAGATTTTTCTCTTTCAAAACTAACATAAGATATCTCCAATGAGAGCAAATGCTGTAGATCACAAAGGCATTCCAAGGTCTAGCTCACAGAACAGAGTTGCAAGGAAAAAGAGTTACTTTTCACTTACTTTTTATTAAAGCTTATTTTTATTATGGAAAAAAAATATTCAAATTGCGCCCACGAACAAAATACTAAAATGTGGGTATAACCACTCTTGAGTTTTATGCTATGTTACAGATGTAGGCTCTAGGCTGCTTCCTTCAGATTTGAGCCTGAATTACCAATTCTTCAATTTTTGTAGCCAACTCTATTCA
Organism: Pavo muticus; assembly: GCA_016647715.1. Taxonomy (NCBI): domain Eukaryota; kingdom Metazoa; phylum Chordata; class Aves; order Galliformes; family Phasianidae; genus Pavo; species Pavo muticus. Next base: position 1,478,423 of record JACDJE010000009.1, read on the forward strand.
GTTTTAAGGACAAGATAAATCAAACCCAATTTTCCCATCCCCTATTTTACTTCATTCTGGAAAATGGCGAAAATAGAAAAACCTATGATAACTGTGTTTAAAGCACAGAATAGAACAGTCAAATCTACCTGAAGTCACAGTTGTTAGAAGTCAGTAACTCACATCAGAATTCAATTTCATTTCTACAAGAATATTATTATTCTATTCAGATGGTTATAAAGTCAAGTCACATTCTAAGATCCATAGGGAAGTAAGGGAGAACTATTTCACCAGGAAGGTTCTTCTCCTTTTAACTGTTGTACCTATTGAGTTATTTCACTATTTTACAAGAAAGTGAAAGGACCCTTTATCACAACATACCATCAAGTCAACTAAAAAAAAAAAAATCTATGAAATTAGATGAATAATATTATCAGTCAATAGTAATTCTATTAAACTCATCAAATCCAAACTAGGTTAAACCTGGAAACAGAGACATAAATCTAGTGATACAATTTAATATTTTCTCATTTAATATTACCTATAATCTTCTCAAAACAAATAGTGCAAATCACGCTATGGGTTATTTGATACTTTTTTATAATCACTAGACTATTTTTTTCTCTTTTCATTTGTTAATGGTATCAGCAGGCAGAATTTGTTAACTCTAGATGCTTTTCTCTATACTTTTATCAGTAAAATTAAATCTCTGCATCCTCTAAGAACTTAAATAAGAAATTTACTTGCTTTATTTGAACATCTGCCTGCTACATGCCACTAGAAAACATCTGAAATTGTGGACAAGCCAGCATTCTGCCAGGTCAGCACACAATCTCCAGACAGGCATCATGGATGTTCAGAACCCTGACCAAAATGATGGGTTTTCACTTCAGTATCATTGCTGACAACAGGAAACAGACTGCCCTTCAAATTGCACTTTTTCTGTCACTTTCAAAAATTTGATAAATACTACATCATTTGACCCATCATTAACTATCAGTTCACTTCCTATATATCATTACACAAAGTGTTGAAAAAAAAAGACAAGCAACTAATACTTAAAGCAGTATTTCTTGCTTTTCACAAAGTCAAGTATCTAAGCTCAATTTGCAAAATTTCTGTAGCAGATACTTGACTGTAGAACAGGTTAATTCTTTATTCTTTCAGTATTCATGATTAAATCATTAATCACATTGTTCAACAGTCTCCATTTATTACATATGACAAGTACATTTTTATTGCAACATGGACTTCTCTGGCTCTGCCAACAAGTTTTAGTTACAATTTCCATTCTAGACTAATTCAGTAAATTATCATACATATAACTCACTTGGATCTTTTCCTGAACTGATCTGTTCATTCCCTGCAGACCACTTTCAAACCCAGTGAATGTCAGAAACATTCACTTACTGTGTGGGTTTTTTTGGCACAATCAAAAAGTTTTTATGGCTAATTGAAATAATTGCAAAGAAATGACATGTAATTCTTGCAGATAGAGAGCTACAATTTTTACTGAGAGTAGCTCTCAGACTGATATTGGTAAAAAAGTATTTTTTAAATTGTGTTTAAATACTAAGAATCCATAATACTTTACAAAATCGGTAGTGGAAGCACCGTTTCTGCAATTTTGCCAGACATTCAAAATCATCAATACATACATATATATAAATTATGGCAAGTAATGTTAGTGGTTTGGAAGGAAATAGAGTTTTAAAGCACCCAAGTGTCCTGAGAAGCACATAAATTGAGTAGTTAGGGCAATCGTTTTCCAAAGAGCCTAAGGGAGTTACATCTCCACTTTCACTGGCTTTTCTTATAGATGACTGACTAACTTCCAAAGAATATTTCAAAAAACAGCTTGAAAGTAGTTCAGTGTAATAAGAAAACGTACTGGACTTCTCAAAATTTCTCTGCTAGTTTCTCTTTCTTCCCTCTGCTGGGGCAGTGACCTAAGAAACGCTATACATTCAGGGCAGTTAAACTGTGATGACGTAGCCCTAACACCAGCTGTGGATATAATGAAATGTTATTTACTATATTATTCACAAACACAGCACACAAACAGATGTCTATGTGTTGCATGAATGAAGTATTCGGAAAAAGTTGCAAGAAAACTAATACTTCTGTTTTCTGGCACTTCTACAGAAAGAGAACATGAGCGTATATTCCACCAGTCCAAAATGAAGACAAATAACTTCCCTTCTTTCCTCCCAGAAAACCAGAAACATTCATCGTATGGAACATGCAAACTTTGGTTTAGGAGTTTTAATACTACCTTTTTTCAAAATAGTCTGGACTACAACATCAAGGCAAGCACACCACAGGATTACCTGACTAGATTTTTCTAGAATTTTCTTACTTATCAACCATCCCTTCAGTCACAACACTGCACCATGCTTAGCTTATCATAAGTTCCTTATTTGTAAATTCCTTATTATATTAATTCATAGTTTTTAGCTTAACAACAATACTTTTTTAACACCTGCACAAATGCACTGATACCATTTAGCTCTGTAGTGTCCAACCCTCTGCTCATTTTGCTGTATATTACTAGCAATCAACAGTAAAAACCTAACTAGAAAACTCAAACAAGGATTTCATACTTTTATCATATATAAATTGACAAAAGAGAAATGCACAACTCCTCTCATGCAACTTCTTTGCAAGTAAGGCTTTCCAGTGTCAGAGAACCAATTGCCAAAAAGAAACATTCATCACAGGTGGCATAGTAGTAAAATATATGCCTGAAGCCATTCATTTTTGTGGTTAGAGTAATTTTCTGGCTTTGTCTAAAATCTGAAGGTTTGTTCAATAGCTAGATCCCACTCACTAGCAATTACCCTTGACTGAGTTGTCTACATTGTCCCACTGGAGTGTAGCTCACAGAAGACTTTATGACCAAGAAAACCGCAGTGTATTTTGTCTCATGTGAAATGAGTAGTTCTTTACACTGAATTCAGCTTCAGTAATCCAGTTTGGAATGGACAAAACATCTGGTCTCTATACTAGGTGTTTGTTCAGCAAAAAGAGAAGGCCTTCCAGCAAGTTCAACATCTAATGGATTTCAGAGGGCTAGGCATTTACCAAATGAATTCTTTAAGGTAAAATTACAAGAAAATTTCTTTCTTCACATAGAAAGTTATTAAGTCTCTAATCCTCTCCTTTTCTGAAATACTTTTCTAGTCCAGAGGAGGTCATTTGAAAAAGTATACTTGGATTTCAATTTAGGGAAGCGATAAAAACCGCATAGAACACAAGAAGATTCTTAATTCGTATAGAGTTAGTGATAAGTCATGGCTAAACAAAAACAAAACGAAAAGATTATTTTGGATAGAGACCATTGGCTAACTCATACACATAACAGGCTAGAAGTGAGACACTTCAGGCATTTAACCTTAATTTTTCAATTCCAGAATTAAGCGAAGTTAAGTTCTAACATGTCATTTTTCAGAATGGTATTAAAATAGTGTGATTAATTTATTTTGGCATTTTAGAGCTACTGTTTTTTCCACAAAGACACTGAATCTCTCTCTCTCTCTCTCAAAATAGCAAAGAGGATGAGGCATGTGATTACAGGAGTTTTCAAGTGAAAAAATTGCTGAACATCCCGCTTTTAGGTTTTATTTGTATTTTAAAATAGAGCTACACATACTTGAAAGTACGGTGTTACAGGTCTATGAATCCTACAAGAATCGGCAAACTTTAAATGCTGTTGCCTTTTGAGGATTTTGTCCCATGAGAAATGTAGAAACACAAGAAGGAAATCCAATACACTTCAGTTTGCAAGGCTTTCGGTTAACAATGCAATAAAAAGCGTGAACTTGGAAGACAAAAAAAATAGAGTGTTAATCAATGTGCCAACCTTCACATGTTGATTCCTCTCCAATATTACTCTTTACACTATTCATGCATATCATTAATATCATATATCATTAATACTGCTTTTTTCCCATTACTAACCCATCAAAAAACCACTAACCGTAAACCAAGATTTAAGTGTGCTAAGCAGCAAGAAATGCTAAATAAACCTGTGTTATGTATATGAGTTCTATTAAAGGGATGCATATTCCACTTCACTTTTCTTCGTTTAGTTCTACGTATGCTCAAACTATATATTGCGTCACAGTGATAATTTTTTGAAGTCTATTTGTACTAACAATCCTTGAGTTTTAGGCCTCAGAGTCACAGTTTACCTTTCAAAAGAAATTTGTTATTTAACAAAGATAAAACCCTTACGTTGAACAGTAGTTTCAGCATCAGGAAACCGATCTTATTAGCTATAATAAGTGAAGTAGGATTGGGAATAATCTGATGGATCAACTGCTTATTTCCTGATCCTATGTAAATTGATTGGAAGCATATACTTTTAAAAAATAAATATGTTGAAAGTACTTTTTCAAGCAATGACCACATAAAGTTCCATGAAACCTAGTAACAGAGGTATTATACTCTGTGTGGCAATAAGGCCTTTCCCTAATAAAAATCAGGATTTTCTGCTTTAAATGATGATTTTTTCCCCCATTATCTCAGTAATAATTATTTTTCCAATACTAATAGGTCTCTTTCACTTTACTTGCAAAAAAAAAAAAAAAAAAATTTCCTCAGTGAAGAGAAGCAACCACCCATCAAATGCCATTAAGTAGGAATTTCTCTTCAAACATCGAAGATTCTGAACACATCCAGGAGTCCCCTTTTTACACTTTTTCCTCACATTACTGTGTCATTAGCAGCAGCTACATTTTTCAATGAATTCATGACATTAATGATACTTTTACCCTTCCTATAGGAGTATCATTAGCACTTTCCCTCCCAATTTTACCAGTTGACTCCCTTCACTTTCTTTTTTTAATACCCTTTAAAAACATAACTAATGCAAGCTAGAGAAAAATAAATCCTTACCTAGCTTTCTACATTGTTTTCTTTTAATTTACTAAGTCATAGTGAAAAATATGCTAATATTGCAAGTAGGAAAAAGAACTCAATTTCATGGTTCTTTACTTAAGTGTTATTTAGGCAATGACCTATATGTGGACTAACTCGCTGTAAAGAATCTTTCTTACCAGGTAGAGAAATATCGCTATCCTAGCTATGATACAGTACATCAATCACTTGTATGCTGAAGTATCAGTCAAAAAGAGCATCGTTTGTCTATCAAAGTCAGCTTCCTGTGCTCAAGCTTATCTGGAAAATACGTCATGTATTCCTTTTCCTTTCTATTTTGGATTACATATCCAGTGTCTCTCATTCGTAAAGCACAGTACTGAAGTGCTGACTGCTTTGAAGATTTTTCTTAATTCTAGGCTGACTCAGAGCTTCCTGGGGTAAGGACTGCAATATTTAATCAGCAGTCAGCTGTCAAACTTAGTCAAGAAAAAAGCACAGCACTTTAAACTAACAGCATCTTTGTTAAGTCTGTTTCTGCATTTGAACTGCTTGATTCAAACTGGACGCTGTTTTACAAAGCATTATAACAACCTCACGAACCTTCTGTTGGATTAGTCTGAAACCAAGCTAATGCATAAGAATGAGGAAAGCAAGTACAGAATTGGGTGACATTAACAAATTATCCCAGAGGTGGTAGAGGCCCAGAGGGGAAGCTGAGTGGCCTTCAGTTAAGAGATGGAGGAGCCACCAATTTCTCCATGACTAGATCACCTTATCTTATCTTGTCACTTCTGATTGACAGATATTAAGAAATTTGATATTAGGTCTTTATTTCAACAGAAGTGAAAAATTTTAAATTACTCTTCTAAGTGCATCCCTGTTAGGGACATCTGTCCTACCCTAACAACAGGCATCGTATAGATCTTCTCAATTTTATAAAATTATGTTGTTAGACTTCACTGTACTTCAATTTTCTACCTCCTTCCCTAATTCTAGTGCTTCAGAATGTATACTTCTTGCTAACAAGTTCAGCTCACCTACCCCCTACTTTGCAGGGGTATCTTTGGGCACACAGTATTCTTAGATTTAGTTTCTCTGTACATCTTTCATTATTCTCTAGAATCTAGATCTTTTGGTTATGATTTAAATTGGAAGAGATAGCTGACTTTATTGACCAGTGTTTCTATTTTTCTTCATATTTTTGCTTTTTACATAGTCCTACTTCCCAGTTTCAATACCTGTCCTTTTCACTACTTCAAGGTGAAGAAAGTATCAATTTAAAAACAATTACAGTGAAAGTATCTTTCCCCTCGTGGACAGAATGAAGGAAAATCTGTATATTGTTAAATACTAAATTAAAAAGCCTCAGCAATATGGGAAACAGCTTAAGGTTAAAATTCTCACACCCATTAAAACAGCTACTTACAGTGTGTTTTCAATTTCAAAGAAAATATTGAAGGGACTTCCTCTGCCACAATGCATCTCTGAGGGCTGAATATATTTCATTGCACTTAAAGCACATGAACAATGACAATATTATGCTGAATTTTTACTTGATAGGGAGCTTAGCTAAATCTGCCTCAAGCAACAAGTAAATTATGTTTTATCTCCAGTCAATGTCAAGTACACAGCATTGCAGAGAACAAAACTACTGTACAGTTTGCAAAAATATTACTGTTACAATGATACCAAACCACTGAATATCTGCTTGTATTTTCTTCCCCCTTCAGGGTTCATTACTTGTGCATTTGGGGAAAATATGCATTGTACTGTGCTATATCCTTGCTAACTCTGGGAACAAAAGACTGTTCATCAGAACAGTCACTTCTTAATTCATCCAATTCAGCCTACGGCTGAACAGACAACAATTTCTGCATAGTTTATTTGGGTATTTATTTAGACATTTGAAGCCCCTGTAAGACCATTTCTTTTTAATCTGTCCAAACTCTGAGGTACACAGTTCTGTTAACACTAACATGAAATTAAAACAAATGATTAGGATATAGCTCACATCCAGGGAAAAATGAAATCCTTAGTATATGACTCAAATATCTTTTCTTACCAAAACAAAATGGCTAAGCTGACCGAGCCAAACTGGGCTCACTGTATCATGCAGTCTTGAACCTTCTTTTGGACAAAGAACAGCAACAAATCCTTCAAAATCTGGAGAGTACCCTGTCACTTCATCACACACACACACAGCAAATTACAAAAGGCACTCAGAAACCAAATATAAAGATGTGGAATATACTCTCACAGTAGATGAACTCCTACATCTTAGCAGTGTCAGGTTGTTGAATTTCTCCTCAAGAATTTGAAGATGTCAGCTTCTGTAAAGTTAGATGTTTCCTAGAAATGCTGCATTTGATTTTGATTCATGTTACACTCGTGAAGGACATCTGGTAATAACAGATACACCATCCTTTCTGTTTATTTATTTTTAGTCCAGTGCTTTCTTTCTTTTAATTGAAAAAAGTGGTCAAGTTGATTCATTTAATTGAATGACATGACCTTGTGCATCCAGCAAAGATTTAGCCTTTTATTGTTATTCCAACCTTGCAAAGTGATTAGCTGTTATCTTCCCTAAGACAGAAGCATATCAACTGCAAATCAAATTCTGGCTCCCATTTATCATAAATCAAACTTTGTTGACCGTATTCTCCTTTCGTTTACACCAATGTGAAACCAGGAGTTTTAACACCAATCTCTGCTAAGCTGAAACATTTAACCTACAACTATAACCATATCCTGCAGCATAGTCATGATGTGAAGAAATTAAGGGATTTTCATCCTTTCAGTTAACTTTGGAGGCATTGAATGAGAAAAAATTACCTGTTTATGGAATTTCAGAACATCACTGACATTTTTTGCAAGTGAAAAGGAACCTGATAGCCCATGGAATTCCATGAAGGGTAGATGTAGAGGAAGACGTTTCGGTAAACTGAAAGGTTTCAAGGAAAGCATCTGTGGCTCAACAGGCAAATTGTCAAAAATCATGAGTTGCATATTCTCATTCAATTTCAAGGTTTTAACTTCAAAAACATTTATATTTTCAAATAACACATATTATATGTTTTAACTTTATACATCAACATATATAGATATCATTTGTACTATAGTTTTATCAGTTAAAACTTTTTTATATCTCTTAATCATAACTTAACAATATATATATTCTTTGTTACAACTTTTTGCTCTAAAGAAAATGCTGAAATGTCAGAATGACTTCCACGACAGAACAAAAAAAGTCCTGCTTGCTTACTGCTGAATCTTTTATATTATTTCCAAGCACTCTGAAGAGTATCTTTGCTAATCTAAGTTCACCTTCAGGAGGGAGGATGTCAGTCATACTGCCTGAAACAATACACCTATCACTGTAAGGCAAGTAACAGTGAGACACAAGACAGTTATGCTGTGCAGGTCAAGACATATGGCAAGACAAAGACTTTGAACTCAAAGCCTGCATCACAACAGATTAGATTCACAAACTGGATTGGGAAATTCTAGAAGTGAATTATTTCTGATGCAGGCAGGAAGGAGATGGTGACTCATTGTTCTTTCCTCCTTAGTTTGTGTCCTAACTCTTACTTTGGAAATAACTAAAATACAGTTTGATTTGAACGTGCGTCTAGGACAGAGAAGGCAATGAAACAGTGGAGTTGACACCTAGTGTTGCCTTTTTTTATGAAGTGTGATAAAGAAATTACTTAATAGAACTTCCCAGTAAGAGGGCATTATGATAGACATCAGTTAGGAATCATGTTCTGGAGGATGTCGGCACGAAACTGTTTCATTACATCATGATCAGATACAAAACTTTCAAAAACTGGTTATGAAATTCAGTGGTACCAGCAGATAAGACACATCCCTGAACTGATCTTCCATTCTCTAGTACAAGAAGACTTGTATAACTCATTTCTGGAAGACCACTGAAAGTTAGCCAGTTTGTTTTTTTGTTGCTTCGAATTCTCTCTACGTATCATGAAATCATAGAATATTCTGAGTTGGAAGAGATAATATTGACTCATATTCAACTTGCTGTCAGCCAGAACCATCAGATCCCTTTCTGTGGGTCCACTTTCCAGTCACTTGTCCCCTAGTCTGTACGTATATACAGAGCTGCCCTGTTCAGGTGCAGAATAGCATTTGCACTTGTTAAAATTCATGCAGTTGGTGATTGCCCACCCCTCTGGTCTGTCAAGGTCTTCTTGCAAGACCACTCCACCCTCAGGGGAGTCAACATCTCCTCCTAAATTCAGTACCATCTGCTAACTTACTCACTATGCATTCAAGTCTTGCATCAGATTATTAACAAACATGTAACAACAAGTGACTTAGCTAGTGAACGCACTACAAAAAGGACCTTATCCTTGCAACGTGAAATTATCATCTGATTTTCCTTTTACAAAGAAATATTTTGTTACTGTGAGAGAAGGAATATCAGAAAAAACAGTTGGAGATTTGAACCCAAAGCTGGCAATTAGTTTCACCTCACGGTCACTTTCAGAACATTCCCCATATCGAGCAGAGATGCTAATGAACTCTAGAGGTCCTTTGTGACATTTTTTTTTTTTTTTTTTATCATTTTCAACAGTTACAGACAAAAAAAAAAAAAAGCTTATTGAAGTCATACGTGAATCCTTGAAATGTCCCAAGAATAAATTCTACAAAACAAATTGACTGTTGAGGAATCTGTTTCTACTTATGCTTTTAGTATCTAAGTTCATAGGATTTTCATGTGCCAGGACCTACTTAAACTCTGGGTAGGTTCAATATACAATCATGTTATGGCATGTTTCTCAGGGAAACTGTATTTTGATGAGGATTTTCTGTATACTCACCTTCAGTAAATCTTTCACAAGTCAAAACAGTATACTGGATCTCTTAGAATCATAACTTATTTTAGTTTTCACTGAGCTTGCAAGCATTGCAAATGAAAAACAAACCTCAAACTCTTTTCTTCTCTCTTTTCCACGAAATATATGTGCATAAATAATCTATTTGTTACTGCTATCTTTTGTTTTTCAAATGTTACTGGCATTCAAGCGGCCAAGTTAAACGCAATTTAGTTTATCTGGAGATGTATTTCCTAACCAAATGAATCTCCTTTTTCCCTAGCTACCAACCTCTTTTATAAAAATACAATGATGTTCTAAGCCTCAAGCAATTTAAAAGCTCAGGACCATCCGTTACGTATTACTTGCAAATTATTCCCTGACATTTTTACATGCTAATGCAAAAAATCACATTATTAACATATTTAGGATTGGGAACAAAACAAATTATATTATTGTTCCCCAGATAAAAAGCTACACCCACAGTTATTAATTCTGCACAGAAAGTGAAGTTTCAAGTCCTTGATTTCACATTAAATTATGCTTTACTTCACACTGACTTACACTGTGCGTTGCTCCTTCAGGCTCCCAGGCAGGCAGGCAATAACTCAGATTACCAAATAGCCTGGCAAAGCCTTTACTCCTTGAACTGGTTTTGTACCTCACTACACCATTGCTTCTTCTGTCTCTATTAGTAATTCGGAATAATTTGGAATACTCTCAATGCGCAAAAGCAAATATAAGATTAATAACTATACTGCTCCTGCATGACCCATGCTTCCCTCAGCTCTATGTCTGTATGGAAATCCATCTGTTGTTGAACCACACAACACCATGACCATTGTAGGACAACAGCGGGAGATATTTTAGCTCTCTATGTGCAACTGCAGGGCAAGTCTTAATGTTGAGTTTAGATCAAGTGCTTTTCCTCTTTCCTTTGCACATGAGGAGTATAGAGAAGCAGAGTTGAGAGCTATACATGCAGGTACAAAGGCATCTGTAGATTCTTTGACAATTCTGAAATATCCATTTTTTGTTATTAGGAGTGTGCATCAGCCTGTATTACTGCACATGCATCGTTTCAGTACACTCAAATGTAAATCAGTGAATTAACTTAAAACACGGTTTCATAGATTACACATTTCACAAGGGAGCATTCCTCAAGATATTTTGCTGGTCTAATCAGACTTTTTTTTTTTTTTTTTTTTTAAATGAACATGAAATAAAATAGGTGTTAAAGGAAATGCAGATTTTTTTGCTTACCAAGTTGAGCAATGGCACTGCTGCAGTCATGTTTCAGATGAATTTTCAGCTGGCGGTCCTGGGAAAAGGAGATGGAGAGCTGCATTATTATGTAATACTCTAAGACGACAAGGCAATACACAAAGAAAACATAATGAGGCCTGGCAAGACTGCCTGCCAACAGAAGTATTATAACTAAAATTGGCCTAAGTTCACAAAATGGCTTCCTGACCTGAAAAGTGACACGTCAGTGTGCCGCCAACACAATAAATATCTGAAATAGTCTTAGACTATTCTGTAAATGCAAACACCCTGCACTTACTACAGAGAAAACATACAGGACTGCTACTATAAATAAATGAGATGGCAGAAATTAAGTTTTGGAAGACAATCATTATGACACCTCACATCAACTGCAGTGCATTTCAGAACACGCCAGAAGCTGGGTGCTCTGCCCACAGCAAGACATATTAAAGGTCCAGTACAGAAGCTTCATGAAGTGGGAGATCATTCTTAAGAAACAAAGTCTAAACCAAAGCTGTGGATGCAAAGGACTAAGTCCACAATCTGATACAAAGCCATTGGCTTGGAAAGATCCAATCACAGTCCATGTCCCAAGGGAAAAAACACAGATTGGGCTGTGAGCCTTCCTTTAAGAGAGACACTAATCCCACAGCACAGGTCAAGATGGAATAAAGAAGCCAGTAAGAAGGCTGAGGACAGCACATCAGACTTCGTACCAAACTTGCAGTCAGTACCTGAGCCAACATAAATCCACCAACACAAAACTGGAAAATTTGAGGGTTTTCTCCTTCCTCCCCAACTTTTTATTTATTTTCAAACTTTACCAGTTACCAAACTTTAAATTACACAATGTTTTTGAATTGTATTAAGCTTTTAACATAAATTTTTAAGCTCCTCAATTTCAGCTTTAACATTGCTTAATCACACTTGGAAATCAACTTCCCTAGTACAATTTTTGTTGATGATATAACATTAACTTTTGTTTGTTGAATACTGAGGAGAACGTAATAATCAGTGTACCATATCACACTACATCAGTTAGCCCTAGCTACATCCTTTAAACAACTACGTATTGTCACCGAGGTCTTAAAAATTAAGCATAACTTTTTGGTTACATAGCTTAGCAATCTAAGAAAAATTCTGTACATATAGACATAAGAAAGTAGTCCTAACAATCTTTCTACAAGGAAATGCAGTTCTAGAGAGAACATCTAGACCTTTAAAAAAAGACTGAACAAGTACATGTAACTTTGAAAAATGATTAATTCACTTACAGAATAACAATTAAATTTACCAACAAGTAGATGGTTAACTACTGCAGCAAACATATTGCCCATCAAGTACTGTATTAACATATTGGTTAGAGGTATTAGTAAGTTACTGTGGCTCTTCTAGGGCCTATAAGAAAAGCCATTATGACTACACTAACAGGAAGATAATATATGCATCACCATATCTGGTAAGTCCCTTTATATTCAGTAAAAGAAACCAATATTTACTTACCATATAAATAAAGAGCATGGGATCCTTCTCTATGCTGGAACTCTCCCTAACTGAGTATCTTGTAAGTATGTCAAGAAAACAGTTAAAAACCCTTTGCAGGAGTAGGGGTAAAACAAGGGATTTTTGTATAAGCCTTGCTTCCAGTTACAACAGAAGAGTGAATTCTCAGCTTCTCTAATGTTATGAAAATGCCTCTCTGGAAGACTTGAAGATATTTCAGTTAAAGCACAAGAGAAAGAGGAAAAAAAAAAGTCCTTAGATCTAACCACAACATCTCTCTACTGACTACATTAGCATGAGATCTTTTGTAACACAGAGCCTGACTGGTGACAGTAAATAAGCTGTTGACAACATTGATAAAATACCTGAGAGAAGATTCATTTTGGAGTAGGCAGATAGATTCATACTATAATGGTTGGTTTTACAGGATGATCTACCTTAAACAGTTTGACAAGACAAAATACAATTTGTGTGACAATACTTATTTACTTTGCCTTTTTGACACTAACACAAAAATAATTTAATATAGTAGGAAGCTGAGAAGTGTGCTTTTTGTAAAGCAATTCCTACTTCTTTATTGCCTTGCAAACAGCATATTCTGAATTGCTGTTGTGAAGGCATTTATTTCCTTTATGGTTATCACTGAAATGTTTGATAGAAAAGGTATATTATATTCTGTTGTACAAATGCGTAGAATTTATTCATATTCTAAAACTCATGTAGTCAGTTTATGTTAACAGTTCTTACAAACTTCTAGAAATAGCTATAGATCTAGTCTCCTTCCTGCAGTTGGACAAAATTATTTTGCACCTGGTTTGACTTACTACCTGTGACAAAAGGAATGGCGCAATTCAATTAGATGACTATCATATGAACAAAACATGATTATGATTCAGATCCTGCTCAAGACATGAGACTTATCTCCAATCAGAATTTTTAAAAAAGCAATCTTCATACTAACCAAATTTTCCAGGACTAAATATCAACTGAAAACAAGCAAACAACAAAAAAAAGAAAGACTAGCCTTCAAAATACTGTGTCAATGGACCAGACCTTTCCATTCAGACTTCCTGGAATTACCTGGAAGTGTCGTCTGTTCCCAAACCCAGGGAATTCCTTGTTTCAGCCACACCTGAGAGGTGATTGTCCATGTATTACCTGTTCTTGCCAGGACTCTTGATGTGCTAATACTTATAGAATCATAGCATCATTGATGTTGGAGAAGACTCTCAAGATCATCAAGTCTTACCAACCACCGAGACACTTAAGCTTAAGATCATTAAGCCTGATTCTCCAAGCTTGAATGTGCATTTGAAGTGCACACCTCTCCACTGCCTCCCAGACACCTGTTACTGCTATCCCATCAACATAGGGCTACCAGGGGATGTGTCCAAAGTGGAAAACTTCTTGCAGATCTTTTCCTCCAAAGCCTAAACAGCATCATACTATTTCAGCAGAGGGCATCAGTTCTCATGTCTGCAGGCTTATAAAGGAAACAGAAGGTGTACCAAAAGCATGCATTCTGCATAAGTACTTTAAAGGTTTAATTTCAACGATGTAAACATATGGAAAAATGATAAAGCAAACAATTCATGATACCTTTGAATATTTCATTTTAATCCATATACAAAAATATTTCCACAAAGAATCCTTAAGTACAGTGATGATAATCTATCTTTTAATGAAGGACTGAATTTCAAAACACGAAAGTTAATTTTTTTATATTTAACAGTAAAATTTGCCAATCCAAAAGCAATGCTTATGCTTTCATTAATATCATCAGCACCTTCTAGAAACTGCATGAATAAATAGCAATTGAAAACAGCTTTGTTGAGGAAGGTTTGGGGGTGGAGAGGAAGCAAGTTCCATGAACACGGGTTATCTTATCAGGACTTTTGTATAAATCCTAATTAGCTGATCCAATGTCCTTTAATTTTCATAACAATAGTAACCCATGAGACCTACTATATACCAATTAAGTCTCTCAGTAGAAATGACTTGAAGGATTCTTTCACTTTTCTTTATTGAAATGACAGACACTACTGTGCCCTTCATTATTCTCCCTCGACTATCAAAAATATCTCCTCGGACTTTAATGAAGTTAAAAAACTTACATATTACACAGACATATAAAATACTGCTTCTGAAAATAAATTATTTGATAAAAATGATATTCTGGCGAAATATAAAGAGTATTGTTAATATAAAATATTCTATATAATAAAGAAATCAAACTTCTGCCTTTCTAGCTTAGTGACGAAGAACTCCGTGGATTTTATATTTCTGCATACAGAAAATAAAACTCAAGACAAACTCCTCTAAAAAAAAAAAAAAAGAATCCATATAATTCCCTGTATTGGGGGATAATAAACCTACAAATAATAACAGGGAGAAATCGATGCTCAGGCATTCCACGTTATTAACATCAGAGTGATCTTCGCAGATCAACAGTATTCTCCATGCTAGTCAAGAACAAGATTTCCAAGATTGCTACAGGCTTTAGACTGCTGAAGAAGTTTTCTTCAACATTAGTTCATTCAGCAAATCTTTGACATAAGTAGATGAACAATTGCAGCAAACCACATGCAAACTGTATTGCTTCATCAATTTTCTATCATACCCTAGCTAACAACAGTTGGGGTTCTTGATTTCAAAACTGGAAACAAGATTATAAAAGAAAATAATCTGCAAAGTAAAATAGAACTGGAACATAAACAAAAACAAATTATTGTTCTTGCCATTATTCAGTTACTTCCTAAGGCATTTATCAGCCATAACACTCCAGGCAGAAACTTAAGAATAGTCTGCCTTTTGAGTGGATCCGCTTCTGCTTCTCTTCCTGAGGTTTCTGCTTGTTATTTAATACAAACAGAGCACCAAAGACACTTCAAGGACCTCTTTAATTTTCTTATTAAAATGTCCTCTAACATTCTGTATTATTTAGTATGTATAACCTTTATTTAGTTTCTTTATCTATATGAAAATAATAATGTACTCAAATTTAAAAACGACTTCACTTTCATGAGGGAAGAGGGTCGTTGGGGAGCTGATTCTTGCACTCATTTCTCCCTTTATGTCAGAATTGAAAACTATAAAATTGTGAAATTGAACAAATCACCCAGTATTTAAATATTTTTACTGAGATGTTTTGGTTTACTACTGTTTAAGAGAAACTACACACGGCTGTATGGTATTGCTTAAGTAGTAACATTATTGAAAAGCTTCTATTATAATTGCAGTTAATCATAATTACACTTTATACACGCAGAAAAAGTGTTTGACTCATTCCTCATTCTTCATTTGCTGATCATTGGGAAAGATCTACTTGAGAAATATCAGCTACTGTCAGTTCGCTGACATTTAAACATTTAACAAGATTTTAAAGCTAAAGATCACTGTAACTCCTCCTCCTAAAGACCTGCATTGCCTTCCTACAGCTACATGTCTCTGATAGAAGCTTGATGGATTAGAATTTCTTATGGTCTAAGGTCCAGCCTTCTATCACTGTCTTATTTTAATATTATTGAGCATGCTGGAGAAACAGAAAGCTGTAAACACTAAAGACTGGTTCAATATTACAACAGGAAAATGCTATTTTGCAGTCACATTTTGCTTTTTTGAAATAGTTGTGGATGGACAATGAGGGACAAAGCACAGGCTAATGAATAGGCTCTTGACTGAGAACCAACAGACTTGGATTCCACTTGAGCTTCGTTGCTGTTATAGACATTTCTTTTCTCAATTTATTTTCCGCTTGCACCATCTACTTCTCATTACTTCTGTTTTAATTTTTTTAGCCAATCACAAGAGTATGTATTATCCTTATTGTACGTTTCCATGAGTTCTTATAGTTATTGCAATACAAACATTGTATTACCAGAAATTTTCTCTGAAGATTAATATCTATTTTAAGCATTCCATTTTAACTGTAGTTCAAGAATATAGGCTTCTGGGTCATTAACTTATTAGTTACATATGAAAAAATATTGGTTCATTTCAGTTGTGTTTTTTCTCCTGAACACTGAAGCAAAATATTTTTCAAGTGCTAAAAATCTTTCTATTTTGGGAACTGATTTCTAATGCATAGAGTTAGCCTGCACTGAGACATGCATAACTGTACTTAGTTATATAACAAACTTCAAATGAAAAAAAATAGGAATAAATGCTTATTGACCAAACGTACTAGCTAAAACGATGAAAGTTTTGGGATTGTGAAGACCAGTTTATCAGGTGCCTACAGACTCCCTGAATTTCTACACATCCAAATAAGGAGTGCGTGGGAAATAACTCAGTAAGCTGAGTTCCAGTCCAGGATTCTGCTTTCCTGGTCTGCTGTACTTTGCAGTTACTTTACCGAACCTATTAAGCTCACCTAATTGAAGATTTGGACTGATACTGAAATTTAAAAATGTGCATGAACAGTAAAAATGATAACTATGTATATATTGCATGAAACTGAAAGTTGGATATGAGACTCGTAGGTTATAAAACAACTAATTACAGACAAAAAATTTACAAGTAAGTTAACAATGATAAGCTTACAATCACAGCTTGGTAAAGTACAACTGAAACTCAGGGACTCTCACATGCCCTTATTCAAATCCAAAAAAACTAAGAACGCGGCTGTTTGGAAGAAATATGTCAAGTTTGCCTTCTCTTTCAGGCATCCTCCCCACACAAGGAAGATTCACATCAAAGCAGTTACAAAAATGACTATGGCTACATTATCTATGAAGCATGTAAAAATGAGTGAATAATACACATCAGGTTTGTAGTTGTAACTTGTGTGTGACTCATGCTGGAAGAACTGCATTGCAGTATTCACATGCTTGGTACAGCTGCAGGGAGCTACAGTGCGTATCACCTCAGTAAGTGACCCCTTGGATTGCACAACTGCAGAGCGCTTCCCTGTAGAGTCATACAAAACAGAGCTCAAGTTGTGCTATTACATTTTTGGAGCTATACAAAGTCACTGCGTTATCACATCTCCACAAATACTAATGTTTATGGTCCAACTAGAAATGAGGTGAAATGAATAATGGCCAAACTGCTAGGCTCATAGTCTTGTGATCAGTGGCACCAAGTCCAGCTGTAGGCCAGCTGTATACGCACCATGCTGGGGATAACCACCTGGAAACCAGCTAGGAAATAAAAAAAAACACACAAGAGTCCAGGTGAACAGTATATTGAATATCAGCCACCACTATACCCTTGCAGCAAAAGAAGTCTACAGTTCCCTGGGTCGTGGTAGGAAGATTGTTGTCATTAGTGAGCTGAACTAAAAGGAAACAAAAAAATGGACCAACCAAAAAAAATTACAAATTATTATTTGTTTGCAAAGTAGAAAAAAAGTTGCTAAAGGAATTTATTTAAACAGAACCAACAGCCTGGAAACAATTGGAATGATGAGTGTATATCTAAACATCCTGTTTTCCAGTGCTAAGAAAAGTTTTGAACTGAAAAGATTTTTCTTACATATTTATTTTTTTACTTGAGGTTTCATTCCCTCTTCAGATTATTTGACCAATTTTTTAAAGAATAAATTTTAAGCCAAAAGAAAATCTTTTCACAAACAGGTACTTTTGCAAACAAGTACTTGCAGTTAATTTTTTTTGTTTTGCTAAAACTTTCAATGGATTATTAACAATTGTGGTAATTCAAAGAACTTCCAAAGTATTTTTGGAACACACATCAATCTCTTTTTTTCCTAGAGAGATTAGATGAAAAAAAATCAGATTCTCAATTTTAAAATTTACTTTTCACATAAAGGTATATGAACATCCTATAGGCTGACAAGTTTAGTAAGAGTTTGTATTCCATGCAATCATTTTTCATTTAGAAGGCTATATGAATACAGTAGCATATCACTGGTTTTCCTAACTCTACATTTTTGTGTGGTTGAGGGGTCAAAGGTTTTTCTGTTAGAAAATGACATCAATCACTCCTTAAAACATAGTGACAGATAACACTGCATGTATGTGAGAGAAAGTAATCTTTTTTTTTTTTTTTTTTTTTTTTAAGAAAAAGCTAAATAAAGTACTACAGCTAGAGCTAGCACTTGAAAAAAAGTCAGCAAACATGCAGGAGTTAGTGTTAGAATATTACCTACGAAGTGTTTTAGCTTTAGTTTTTACAATTAATGCATCATCTTTGGGGAAAAAAAAGAGCACCTCATCTGGTTGAATTTCCTTGCAAGAGTGTAAGTTAAGGGAAACTCAATATAGTGGCAGCAACGTGAAAATTTAGTTGGAAAAGAAAATAAAACCTTTGGGAAAGGGTGGAAATAAATGAGTTCAGGAAATAGGGGAATTAAGCAAAATGGAAAATAAAACTTTGAATAAGTAACTTTGGTGCATTGTAAAACCAAGTATCAAGGAATAGGCTTGCTAGTAACATCTTATGTTTTGACAGCAGTGAAGAAATCTCTCCCTCTCATGTTCTGAAGAAAATGGTCATTGTGCCTTTGGAAAGGCCTTCAATTGATAAGCAAGACTTTCATAAATTTATGTACTAGATAAGCATCACTTATGTACACTCTTGACCTTCTTTGCCATTTTAAATCTGTTCTTTGATAGCTGATAATATGCTTCCTGACATTATCAATGAATAATATTTTCTAAACAACATAAAAAAAGACTTTTACTGGGAAATAGCTACGCTTTTTTCCTTTTTTTTCCTGAAGATAAACTGATCATAAAGTAAAGAACATTCAGCTGACAATATTGTCGGAAGTATAGAAAAGATACTATCAAACAGATATTTATCTGCCTCTCTCTTTAGACATCAAGAGTTATTGTAGAGAAGAATGTTAATTCCTTAATAAGAAGGTATAAGCTGTAAATCATTACAGAAGAAAAAGCAGGTAAAGGAAAGCAGGTGAACAATCTTCTCCCAATGGCTTTGAAAACTTCGAAGGAAATGTTCACCATTTAGGGAAAGATAATTGCCCATGTCTATATTCATACTGTCTTCTGCAGGCATACTGCAATGTTCCATAGAGTGAAACAGCCAATAATCTCAAAGCTTCCATTTTACTGCGAGAACCAAGTTGCTGAAGCAGGAAAATATATCCTGGGGACAGAAATTTTTCTATCACGAGCAGAGAATTTTCTGTCATGAGAAAACAGGATAAAAAGAGATTTCATTACAACAAATGTGTGTACCCACTTACTAAGAAGGAACTTGCCTTTATGCTCATGTCCTGTGGTCTATGAGAGATGTCCTACTTTTTAAGAGATAACAGTCCTATGCTGCGTGCCTCTGACTGATTATTTTAGCTCTTTAACTGAAACTACTTGCTTCAAAGGAATGTATTGTGTATCAAGTGCCCTGATTAATCATTATCACACAGCCGCTGCTGTCTCCAGTCTGGCTTCCCCTCCAACAGAGATTGCTTTCTGGAGTTGCCTCTAAGTCCTCTTTAGCTACCTGAAATATCATCACTGAGCGGTTGAGGTCAGAAGGCACTGCTGGAGGTCATCTTGTCCAATGAGCCTGCTTGATCAGGGTCACCTAGAACAGGGTGGTTCATCTGTTCATCAACATCTGGTTCCCCTAGATGAAATATTATCTGTGCGTGTGATTGTGAGCTTCCGAAGGAGTTATACTCCACGGGAATTACAAATCTACACATTTCTGATGAAAAGCTCATAGGAAAAAGAAAGAGATGAAAGCTAGACTCACTGTCCTGGCTATGTAAAAGCTAAGAACTAGAGAAATCATGAAATACAAACAAGTTATTTGTTGAACTTAGCTTTCACTTGAGAAACTGTATACACACACTACTTACGAAAACTCTATAACATTCAGTGAAATATGCACTTGTAAAATTGATAAAGAGGAAGGAGATAGTACTATTTCTTCTTAAGCGTTCAAAAGAGTCTCAGAAACCAGGTTAATAATATAATAAAAATTTTAAAAGACAGTATTATAAAAAAAAGTAGGTTGCTCTTTACAATCTACATAGAAACTACTTGAAGAGATCACTCAAATTCCTAAATAGATAATGCTACAAATCCTAATTTATGAGTACTGATAAATTTCTATACTGGACTGTTTAAATGACAAACATTTTGATGAATTACTTGATATTTTTATGCTTCTTACTTTCAATCACAGAATCACAGAATCGTAGGGGTTGGAAGGGACCTCCAGAGATCATCGAGTCCAACACCCCTGCCAAAGCAGGTTTCCTACACCAGGTCGCACAGGTGGGCATCCAGGCTGGTCTTGAATATCTCCAGAGAAGGAGACTCCACAACCTCCCTGGGCAGCCTGTTCCAGTGCTCCGTCACCCTCACCGTAAAGAAGTTCTTGCACACATTTGTGCGGAACTTCCTATGCTCCAGTTTCTGGCTGTTTCCCCTTGTCCTGTCTCCACACACCGCTGAAAAGAGTCTTCAAAGCTACTTAAGTGTTTTTGAAAGTTTAGGATACAATGTCGATTACAGAATTATAGTATTTATTGAAAACCTTTCCTTGAGGGCAATTACATGCAAGGCTTGCTGAGTAGCAAAGAAGTCAGTAATCCAGAGGGAGTTTCTGAAGACGACATATCTTGAACAACAGCAAGAAAGTTGTTGCAAGGTTTTCAGTTGGAAACAATGCTACCTGGAGATAACAATATTTTTTGTTTTATAGTTTGGGTGGTGGAGAAGGGGGGGTTAAAGACTTCTGACCTCTTACCATTTTACAAAATGTACGGAGTGAAGTAATATTTCTGGCTGTCCCTTCAATCTTAATACTTTGAATTTCCTTTCTTCCTCTTACTTTCAGGGGATTCTAACTTGCTATTATTTTGTTAATTAAGAGAATTCATATAGACCATCAGACTACAGTTTAATAACTAGAAGTGTTACTGAAGAAAATATCAACTGGTTACTGTTGTAATGATGCACTTGTACTTCATAGAACTTACAGAGTATGATTAAAGAGAGAAATTAACACTCTAGTTAAAAAACAAGCAAACTGCTATGTGTTCTAGAGAGGTGGTCACTCTTTCCGAATAACAGCTTTTAAGTTTTTCTCCATGCTTTATATGAACAATAAGAATTAATAATGAAGAAATAGGTCTTTTCTTGGGAGGTAATATTTCACCAACTCATCCACTTTCAACTGAGTTTCCATTATTTTCTTGCTACCAAAATAGTCACTTAGATAATACTGAAGAGAGAGTAAAGATAATAGAAAAACAATGTGTTGAAGTTTTCTTCCATGCCCTAGTGCCTTTAAGTAGTGAAAGTTAACTGCTGAGCTCAGCAGTGACCGAAGGACACGTGCTATGAGCAGCTGGCTACCTTGGAATAACATGTGTTTAAAAATACTTTCTGTTCCAGTTAATTTTGTCTTCACAGTCCAATGAGCCTCAGCTGCTCTGAAGGACAACGCTTGTGCTACAAACCCATCTATAAAAAGGATTTCCTCATTTCCTTTAGATAGAGGCTTTTATTTTTCCACCTTCCAATTTAAAAATCTTGGATAACAAAAATAGACAAACAGTGATTGTAGAAAATAAAGCAAGCAGGTATTCATTTAACAAGTTGATTTGTACTTGGTCTCTTCTCAAATCAATTGAATCTAGGTTGCTCCATGGTGTAACAGAATGCTTAAGAACCCATGTGCATTTAAATTTTGCATAATGACCACAAGTTTTATTATTATGAAAGGTCAGATCTGCCAGCCTTTTCAGTCTCCTCTGCACAATTCCTACAGCGTAAGCTGCATGTCAAGCCATTGCAAACTGCTAGCTATGATTTTACTTGCGTGAAGAAATGCTTGGCTGGCACAGAATTGGAACAGTGTTATCAGCCCTGAATTCAAGTCAGAGACTTAACAGAGACTAAGTACTGCTATTGTGCATGTATCTCCAGCTGTTTTTTTGGGACCATTACAATCAGGTACAGCACAGAGTAACTACAAAGTCTGTCAAATGTTTAAGAAATGTACATCATCACAAACCAAGACTGTGGACACAAGGGAAGATTGCATAATGCAAACTGCCATTGCCTGCTCAACGCTCTTTGGCTGATCTTGAAATCTTTAAGGGATGCATTGTCCTTTGATACAGAACTGAGTATTAAATGGTCTTGCTCATTTTGTCAGATCAGAAATCCTACCCCCTAGATTTAGAACAAAAGACATTTTCAGCTCAAAACTCTTTACATGACTAACGATTAGCCTTAAACTGTGACTATTTTAATTTCTTTTCACTTTGTCTTTGCAGCTTAAATTCCATCCCATAGGAAATGAGTCTAGCCTTTCCTTAGATTTCAGCTTAGAAGAAAAAATTAACAGCTCAACTGCATTAATGGAAATAAGCAGCTTTACACTGAATTGTTCACCTACAAAATTAAGGATAAGATCTTGAGCAGTATTTTGTGAGCTACAAAAACAGAGGTTTTTTTCAATTCCAGTTTCCATATATATGAACACAATTGTAAGCGTTGCTTTGGGAATCTTTCCACTTAGATAATAATAATTTTTTTTTTTTTAAAGTGATATGTGAAGCAAAGTCTTTGCATACTCACTTGTAATTTTGGTAAACATTCTTATTCTGAAGAATAATCCTTACTCATAATTCCACTTGAGATCTCTTATTCTCTTATTGAACCAAGTTCAATTCTAGGGGACACATTCTTTGAATCCTAGGTCACTAAATTTCCAACAAATCCAATGGATTTTCACTATGCTGATGTGATGCTCAGCTGGATCCAACAGAAATGTTTACTTGTACTGATTCAAAACCCAAGGCATTAATTGAAAAACTGGTTATCGCTGAGTTTTTAGAGGACTGAATTACGTCAAGCTATTAAAAAAAGTGTAACTTAGGTAACAATTTTAAAGAAGTGGTAACATTCATGTTTTCATTCTAATAAAACAATGTTTTACTACTTCTGTTATTAAGATTCTGTGAATAAGCTTCATTCACATAGGTAATCTTAATGCAGTAAGCAAAAGTAGTCACAGAAGAACTATTCACGCATATAAATGATTCTGGAAAGCTGCACTGTTTGTGCTCCTCATTCTATGTTTTTAGATCCTTTTAAATTGATTCACCTGCAGAATGATCAATAGATTTCATCTCTCCTTCCCAAAGTACCTCCTGGTGACTAAAAGATAAGGCTTCTGGCTTTGCAGGAGACTCATGCAATGAAATTGTTGAATTGGTGAAATGCTAAAGAAATAAATGACCAGGACTCTTTAATAATTTGTGATGGATCTAATCAGGAAATAATTTCTAATTATGGCTTTCTCTTTACTTCTGTTCATGGACACTAGAGGCTTCGGGGCATATTCGCTTACAAATTAAGAATGACATTTTACTGTTACTGAAAATTTCTTGCGATACATTTTTAGAGGTATTTTAAGATTGAAACTACATTTTCAGTCATCATCTTTTTTTCTTTTTAAGATGAACATTTATGTTTCTTAAATTGAATGAAATCAGGAGCTATTATTTTGATATACTGGCAAAAAATACAAGTCAGATGTAACCGTTAAAGAATTTCTCAGTAACTTTCATAGCTCAATCACCCACTTTCTCTCAAATGTTATTTTGTGTGCATTCATATGATGTACCACAATAAAGTTCACTTGTAAAAGGCAATGGGCATGCATTTCTTAAAAACAGCTCAGGATTATTATTATTATTATTATTTTTGAATGTAAAAGGTTAATACTGATGAGGTACAGCCCAGTATTTATACATTTCTTTTCCAAGAAAGAAATACACTATATATCATTACAAAGCTCTCTGTTTCCATGTCATGGATATAAATTTGACTGACTATCCCCAAAACAGGAAAACATTTTGATAGGGTTTCAGCTCTGGAAATGATGGGAGTACATCTTGCCAAAAGTCAGATCTCTATTGAGACTACATCTGCACACAGGTTCATTTGCTTCATTTACAAGGGTAAAGTTGCAGATTTTGGGATTCCTCTCTCTCCCCATCTCTATGCATACTTTACATTTACCTATATTACAAATCAAAAAGAGACTTCATCTTATTTCCACGTGTGAGAAAATGGATGAAAGGTGATGTCTCTAGTGACCCAACATTTAGCAAGGCTCATGAAGTCTCACAGAAAATCAGAGTGGAAAATTTCTGCATGTTGGATAACAGAAAGAAACATAAAAGCCTTATGGACATAAGTTTAAATGTTTCATTAAATCTTTTCTACTCGAAGGTGTTTTTGGTGTTTTTTTTTTTACATCATTCTTTTAGAAAATCTGTATTAGAAGTGCATTTCATCAGATTTTCATAATTAAATCTTTCATTCTAAGGAACACAATCATAGGTTAGAACTAAGCAAGCCTATTTTATGATTTTCAGTAGATTTTTTTAGTCATAAACACAAAAATACTAATTATGTGCCATACCCAACAATTACAACAACCTACTCACATTTGTAATATACTAATTATAATGCAAATTTTGGAAAGGATATTCAGCGTCCCACACTTTTGTGAGGAGTCTTGAAAGATCAGCCATTAAGCATACCCTTATGAATGCTTTAAAATCAAGCCTCTATTCAAAACAACATCATACAAATCAGTATTGAGAACGCTAAAATACGATATTTTTGAAAGTCTGTTCAGTAATGCTGGATTAGGCAAAAAAAAACCAAAGCAGCTCCATTTTCTTATTTCAATTAGGATTCCAAATCAAAAACTATTCTGCCACTTGAGAATGCTGCTTTGTGATGGGTATGTGTGTGTTGTGTTTTTAAAAGCAACTATACCCAAGCCACCACATTCAGCAACTATCACTCTATGGTTAGAAACATACTGACAGAATTCAGATAAGATTGTTTTGTAACGCTGTCGTATTTTGTACTTCCTAAGCATTTTATTAAGCACTGCACAAAAACCAGTCCATCAAAAATAATCTACAAGCCCTGAATTTCACACAACTTGTAGAAGTTGTAAGTTAACATATGAAACTCTTGTCACAAAATAGGTTCACGGTTAACTGAAAAGATGATTAAAAGCTGATAACAAGGAGCTACACATTGCAAAGAATGACTGAAAACTGTATGTATTTTTTGTGTAGCTAAGAGACAGCTAAGGAAACGGAAAGGTATATAAACAGCTGAGAGGTAAATTTTAGAGTTTGAGTCAGATTGCCATCTTCAATCTTTCAGCAGATTACAATAGATCACGTTCATATGATTTCAAAATACACTGTTTGCACAACAGGGTGGATTTGTAGAACTGTGCTTTAGTTTAGCTTTTTGTTTGAAATCCGTAATAAGTTACTGATATCTGCGGGAGTCACATCTGGCAAAATGACTATGAGCACCAAGATAAACTCTACAGACAGTACATAACTGGAACGAAGAAAAACATTATCACACACGCAGAGTAAGACTGAAATACAAATATGAAATACTTGCACATTGCAATATTTTCAGCATACAAATGTTGAAATACAAGACGAATTTTCAGAATATTGAAACTATTATTTTGCCCTATGCAAATTCTGTCATATATCAAAAGGGAAATCAGTTTCCCAATAGACTACATACAGAATCACAAAACACTAAACACTGCCATTCCACAAAATAAATTGTTTCTGATGTGTGCAATAGAATAAGAAAAAAAAAAAAAGCAGTAAACTGTAAGTCAATCACCACCAACTCTCAAACACAAAACCTAACAGGGGATTTAGAAAATAATATTATTAAGTTCTAACCACAACTGAATACTTTCAGAATCTCTGAAGAATATATCATACTGTAAAATAAAGATGAATGCAGTTCCAATTTCAGATGAAATGCAGAAATAGTGGAATTTCTATCCAACAGTTCTAGCAACATTCAACCTAGAAATAAAAGTGCAATGACAAGCCCTGTTTGTAAGCTAATACTCCTCTTTAACTAGCTCTAGCTCATCAGACTGCTTTGTAGAGTTGTAAATTGTTCATCTTCAGGACTGAGCATGAACTTCAACAACTTGTTGAAGATGAGATCATAACATCTGAAAGACGAAGATAAGATTGCCCATTATAGCCCCTATTTTATTGCTTGGGAGTTTTCAGCTATCCTGGAAATGTTAGACAAGAGAATCATGAGGTCTCAATCTGAGAAAGTGCTCCACAAGAACAAAGTGTTGGTTTAGTGACAGCCAGTATTGTAACTACTTTACTGAGCAGCTTCCACAATCATAGTAAACAATGACTACAGAAAACAGTATTTTCCTACATGGATAGCAACATCTCTCAGCTGAAATTAAACTGTGTTGGAATACAAAGATAGGGTCGTTCAGGTACTATACAGCTTAGTAGAGGTATTGTCAGAGCTCTGCAAGGCTCTTCAGTAAATGAGTTTTAAGTATTTAAGTAATCCTATCTTTTGACTTGTATTTTTTAATTTTCACATTGTGGATCAAAGCTAAAATTTCTTTGACTGCGAAGACAGTTTCAGAATGTTGTCACCAAAGTAACTTTCTCATATTAAAAGGTACAAAACCAGACTAGAGTAATTGTGTTGTATATCTGAATAATATTTGACAATCAGTTTGCCAGATTTCTTCTCCTTATAACCATGCTCCACCTCACAAGCAGGATCGCTCAGATATTTTATGTTCTGCTGAACAGGAATCTGGGCTTAAATGAATGTCAAGACTAGCTCCTCAGCTGCCTAACAACACATCTGTGCACATATATAAAGAGAAAAAACAGCCCCAATTCACCAGTGCATTGTTGCAGTTTTCAACGATTAATACTTAAAAGCAATTTAATGTCTCTAATATTTACGTGTCAAATGCACGCAGTTTTTGGTGTCTCTTCTGTAGGCATTTTCCAAAACCATTCAGCCACTAACTGAGGAAATAACAGCTCCCTGTACTAATGCCAATATTTCTTACACTAATTTCAAGTAGAGAAACATCTATTGTCTTTGCGCTCCCAACAGTTAAAAATGTTTATATTCACCCATTTAAAACTTCCACAGGGGGCAAACTTGATGTATATTAAGGCATATCAGTCAGAAATGTGTTCTGTTTACTGTCTTTTCATTTATTTATTTTTAATATCTGAGAATATGCTCATACAGATAGCAGTCATTCTTGTACAATCAACTTATCTGCAGCCTTTTTAAAACTGTCATTTCAAGAATTAATTTACAGAACCGTTAAGGAAACAGTCCTTTCTACGGCTTTAAACTGTACAGATAAGACAGGCATAAATTTTCAGTGTACTTTTATGGTGTTCTAAGAGAAACAGATTAAGATAATGGCTCATACAGAAAGCACTTAATTGCTCAAAAATATTACTTGGATGCAATAGTGATATGCGAAAACAAGCATCAATAAGAAGAACCTTCCAGTGTTATACAGAGTGGTCAACAGACCTTAGATATTTGCCTGAAATTAGAGTCTATTATGCTTAAGGCTACGTTATAATGACCCAGTCAGATCCCTTTGCTCTCAAATCGGAGAGTTATGGCACAGCGTTTCATGGAGACTACTTTTCCCACAGAAGTTTTGATATCGTTGCTTAATAAATTTCAGGAAAATTTCCATTTCAGTTCACATTAGCCGGATAGGATTTTGACAGGAGTGAAAAAGAACTCCTCAACAGGACAAAGATTTCAAAAGAATAAAAAGTGTATTTTGTTGAAATTTCCAGCAAGTCCCTATTAAAGCAATTGTCACATTTACAGGACAGATCATGATCTAAGGGTACCTCTGTGTTCCCACTGGAAGGAAGAAGAGTCCAGCCAACCAGCTTGAGCTGAATTCTGACTATTCAGAATACAAATTACTTAATTTATCTATGTTTTGTGGTGTTGCATTCAGGAACAGCAAAAATGGCAACACATATTCTTTCTCAAGCTAACAGATCAGTCAGGATCTTCCCAACTCCTCTTCACCTTCTTGTATAGAGAATGTCAACTGTGACAAAGCATGCAAATTTAATTTAATGCTTTAATGATTTGTGTCTTATTCATTAGGGAGCATGCATGGTGGTGTGTTTTTTTTTAATTAAATTTGCACAATGTGACTTCTGACCATTTTGAAGTCAAACAGATTGTTTGCAATTCATAAACATACCAAAACCAACATCCTACTCTTTCTGCTTACATTTTCCTACACTACTGCTCTACAGCAGATGGCTGAAGAATCAAATTAAGAGATTATTTCCTAGCAGGTACTTTCCATAGAATATTTTCTCCTCATCCTTGGGTCAAGACTATTGGCTCATTCTTGCCGATTTGTCAACTATTCTACTTAGGGTATGAACAGAAGACAAGACGGGGACAGGAAAAGAGCCGTAGAATCCTTCTGAAAAAAGCCTAAAGATGAATTATGTTAACTTTACATATCTCAGCAGAGAAAATCAACTCAGTTATCTCAGTCCAAGTTTCCTCAAGTTACGCATTACTGAGAGTATGTTTAAAAATTCAGTTCAGATTTTAATAACTTCATAATCAGAATTTTAATCCTAACTTGAAAGGCTATCAGGGATGTAATTAAGCAGTGAAACTGCTGTAGTCAATTGCTGATTCCACTTGTTAGGTCAGTTAAAATGGTTGCTCTTTTTCTTGGAATTCTTGTTATATGATTCACAATTTTAAATTGGTTTTAGTTTAAATTTTTTGAGTTTTTTTTTCCATCTTCTAGCTTACCATAAATATGCTGATGATGCTTATTCATTCAACATGCAATAAACTAGGTTCTAAAATGTACACCTAAGAAAAGACAAGAAGTTTGTAAGTGTAGAAAGGTGCATCACACTATAGAAGCATCCTCATGCACTCAATTCAGAATTCACTGAGTTTATATTTATATTTATAGCTGGTCAAGCTGCACTTGGCCCAGTTAACCGGGGTAGGCTGTATAGTAAATATCTATTGATTCTTTCTTTCTTCCTTTATTTTACTTAGGAAAGTTCTTTTAACCTCTGAAAAGGAAGATTATTTAAATCACTTTTGCATAAATAACATATTTAAATCTGATCAAATCCTTAGATTTTGCTTGCGTGCTGCAATTCTTGAAGTTGCCCCTGCTGTGACTCAATCAAATTTCAGCTCTTATCTTTAGACACAATCTAATCAAGTCATAGCTGATTTTTCCTTTCTTGCTGCAGTTTGCCTGAAGAAGCAAACATCTGTTTTTTGAAAGTGATATTGCTCAACTCTCATATCAAATAAAGAAATCTGCAGAAATATACCAAGAAAAATTCACAATCTGTTTTGGAGCAAGAAATAAATATTAACTAAGGAAAGGCAAGAATAGGTGCCATAATATAAATGAGCAGTGAGTAGTTTAGTTTGCATTCTAACTGATACCTGTGGTCCCACAGAAGCCTAGTGGAAATATCCATTTGTCCTCCCTGCATAAAATTGCATACAATGTACATTGAAGTAAGACAGTCTCAAAGCACTTAAAATAAGGTAAAAAAATGTTTTAGAGCTTTTGTATCCACAAAATAACCAAGTTTTTTAGTTTGGATTTGGTCTCTTTTCTCTAAATCCATGTACTTGAATACAAGAAATATATTGCCCCTCCCATGCCAAGATTTTTTTCCTGGAGAAACACGTTTGTATGCTCATTTGTCATGTACACCATACTAAGGTTGAAATTTTCATGAACATTACATGAAAAAAATATTTGAAAAAAAAAATGCAGGAATTCTTACTCCCTTGTAATTTTATACAAAAGACTATCATCACTTAAACTTCCAGTTTACAGAGGTGCAGGCAACAAAGTACAATGTTTTGCACACTTCTCCACAGTGATCCATTGTGTTTAGAAGTGAGTTGCGTCAAAGAGATCCGATACAAACGGATTCTAGATTCAGAATCCACTAGGATCCACAAGGGTACTTTGTGAAGCATCTTCACAAAGACGTTGCAGATAAGAGCACAAGCGACAGGGAGCAAGAAAGGAAAGAAAGCAAGTGACAGATGGAGACGAGATGATGTCATGAAGTCCCCTCTAACCCTGGGGATTTTATAGAAAGAAAACAAGATAGTAAGATTTTCTTTAATGCTGCAGATAAAGAGTTAGTCTGTGCAAAATCGGTGTTTCTTTAATCTCAGATTAATTAATATTAAAGTCAAGCCTTATCACCAATTTAAGTTACAAACAGATGAAGAATTATGGTCTTATTTCTGTAGTAAGACATTTAACATCTAAGAAACTGACACAAGAACATTATTAGATATGAAAGAGAATCAAGAAAAAAAATAATCCAGCTGAAAAACGCCTCTCATGCTAAATGATGGAAAAAAGATTAAACGTAAAACAAGAATCAGTACAAATGAAATTAGAGTTGCTAAAGCAGCCCAAAATAGGACTAAAATAGAAATAGTGATGAAATAAAATAGAGTAATGCAATTAATAAGATGGCTCCAAAGGGCCAGGGATACAATTAATGCTAATCTTCTCACGTTTGTTTAGGCTTTGTGATCAGAGCAAACAGACAACTTTGCATAATATTATCTACATAAATTAACAGGAATTAGCACTGCAGTGCTTCACAGTAATCAGTGTAATTATTTTAGAGGAAAAGAAAATCTATTTTTGAAATTGGCTTAAATTTTCAAAACCTTAAAGTAGTCATCAAAATCTTTTTCTCTGTTATTTTGAAGAAGCTCTTCAGATTATAGCAGTAAAATGAGCAAACATTTTCTCTACTTTTAAAAATGTTTTCTTCAGCTTTATAATGCTATTTTAGTTGTACCACATTTTTTTATGACGTATCAGCTATCATCCATTGTTACTTACATATACTTTTATATATATGCTTTATATATACTATATAAATACTTTTACCCATCTATACTTCTATTTAAAAAAAGGAAAAAACATGTAATCTTACTGTTTTCTTACTCCTTGTTCCCATAAAATTTCATCAACAGGACACATTTACCATGGTGACCTAATTAGGAATAGGTATAACTAGCTTATCTTCCATACTTCTTGAAAAGCAAAGTAGTAAGTATTTGGTTACTATCAGAGTAGGTGCCCTCTCAGAGATGACTGTACTAGAGATATTTCAGGAAAAAAATAAAATTATGTACGGATTACAGTAAACAGAACTTTGCCCAGACCTCAGCCTGGCTACTTGCAGGATGCTATGATGCTATGTTAAACACTTTCCTACTTTGAGTATACATACCAGTTAATAACAGAAAAGTGCATGAGACAGTTTAGTACTGAGAAGACTGATGCAAAAGGAAAACGAAAACATTTTGCATGGTCTACGTAAGCTCATTAGTGTACAATAACCAGCACGGTTTATGCTTTTCTCACAAGGCCGTTAGGCAAAGATATGTAGTTTCAGTTGTTAGAAAAAATGCCTCAGTTTTTCTGGAAGCCAGTAATTTAAAATTTCTTTGGACTAGTGCCCCAGTATCAGTTCTGAAAATCCAATTTTCTTAGTGCAGTTCAGCACAAATAGTAGCAAAAAGAACCTGCACATTTGATGCATGTACAAAAACACTGGTCTACAATCTCCTTTAGAAAACACGTTATGGCAGCAAGCATGCATCTAAATATCATTAAAATTCAGTGGAAGTCAGATGACTAATTCCTATTACATCTCTGGAAAATTTCAATTAATGAGCTTGGGAACACAGAGGCTAATAAGTGAAAATGCAGTTATTTTTAATTAAAAGGTACAATGCTAGTAAAGACTGCAAGCAGCTGAAAGCACATACAAGGCAGCCATCAACTAAACACAACTATATAACTCCTCAGAAGACTGTGGCCATTTCCTAAAATTCCTTTAATCAGGATCTGCCTGCTTGTTTATTCCAGCAGATGACAAAAGATCAACCAAGTCACACATTTTGGAAATGGTTAATATGTTATATTTACATGAGAAGCTATACGAGAGCACCTAACACATTCTTTAGCCATATCTGCCCATTACCTGCTAATTTCCTTTAAGAGTCACTTATCCAAGTTCGAGTTTACATTAGATTTATCTCTTGAAATAATACTTCCAGTTCAACAATCTTTGGTATATGCACATATACCACAAAAGACAATCAAATCTCTGGTGCTTTTGAGCATGTCAAGCATTTAACCAGTTTTACATGTAGAGTCATAAGTAGAACAAAGAGAACTGAGTTTCTCTAGCCCATGAAAAATTGTTTAAAGCAATTCCTCTGCCCGTGGCTGAAAAAAAAACATTTTTAAGGCTATAAATTAACTTCAATGTTTAAAAAGTTATATATTTTAGACTTCATAGAAATACGTTTCTTCACCATGAAGATACAACATTTTTTAAGCATTAGATAAATTTCATAAAATGCACCACCTTTATTTCACAACTATGGTAAGGAATCTGATGAAAGTACACAGTTTTACCATTCAGAATGGCATGCAAGTAGCTACAAAATGGTATTTCATAGGAGGAAAACGTATTAGAACTTAAGTGGAAGGTTTGAATACATTGTCTGGGAAAGCATGATCTGATAAACAATTGCACACGTATTTCTGAAGAAGTCAAATCAACTTTAAGTCGACTGAACCTTTTCAACATTTCACTTTCTTCACAACGGATTCCCATCCATAAACGAATGGAGAAAGCTATTGGTTTTTGTTGCTGTTGTTGTTTTAATCCACTACAATATCATACTGCAATGTGTTGTACCTGCTAAACATGGTCAAGTATAAAATTATTCTCCTACAATATTTTTTATGAAAGCAAAACTTGAAAAGTTGACTATTAAGGACATCAGACTGCACTGCTAACTTTTCACACTAATTAAGAGAAATGAACTTGATTATACAAGACAAAAGAACAGAGGGTAAAATGCAAGGCTGATCAAACCACCTGTGTCTATTACTATGATCAGTTAATCCATTGGTACTCTATGGATCTAATACAGGACTACAAGGAAGCATTAATTTAGGAATGCCCAGACGTGCTACTCTGACTTAAGATTTAATCTTCAAGAGTTATAGTTGTATCTTGTACCAGAAGGATCAATATTTTTTGTGCTTCTAATTTGAATACATTAGAGTGTTCATGTAAGGAATAAGATTAAACATACATACATGCAGCTGGGTTAGGAATTAGTTCCTGGAACTGACTATTCACATGTCCCTTTCTGGTTTTGTTGGCACCTCCACAGCTCTGTGGCTGTACAGCCTTCTCATGTGCACCATAGCATCCAGGCTTGTAGTACCACCGACGAACAATCGCAACAACACAGCAGAACGTATCCAGCTAATCAAAATATATCAGTTCAGAACCGAACTCTTAGGATGTGGTTGATACCATCAGTGACAGAGGTTTTGTGAACACCTCCTTGTGAATCATCAATAATCCCTTTCTAAAAAGAAAACTAACCTCAAGTGCCAGTTTTTCAAGTGCAAGTCTAAAATGCCTTTGAATGGACATCAGTATTTTTGCTTCCTGCAGATTCCAGGATTCTCAAATTACAGAACGTTAGTGTCTGTTCCTTCTGCACTGGTCCTCTGCTTAATTTATGTTTTGAGAAAACATTACATACAATCACCTTGTGGAACAAAGCTGCTTTTAAGAAGAAATGTTTAGTTTTGTATGACAGAAGCAGGGCTCACTTAAAAACCTGTTGATGTAGCACCAGATAACCACATGTATACAATGGAACACAACAAAGAAAGAAAGCTAGGAAAGTTAGGCCTCTATTTTTTGATAGATTATTTATACTTAATGTATTTCTAAACCTTTTAGATATAGAAATAATTTCATAGCTAAAGCTTGTACAATCACTAACTCCAAGTGCCAGAGTCTGTCACTGGTTAGAGAAGGTAATAAGGGCTAGGATACTAAGTACTTACGTATGGTAGATTGAGCATCTATGGGTAAGTATCAAGGGGAGGACCAACAATGTTGTCTTCCTAGTGGGGGTTCATTATAAATCACCCAACCAGCCTGAAGAAACAAACAAGTTGTTCTACAAGCAGCTGGCAGAAGTTGCATTATCACCAGCCTTTGTTCTTATGGGGGACTTTAACCTCCCCAGTATATACTGATATACTGGAAATACAATACAGCACAGAAGAAGCAGTTTAGGAGGTTTCTAGAACGTGTGGAAGATGACTTCCTGACACAGCTGTTAAGAGAGCCTACTATGAGAGGTGCCCGACTAGACCTGCTGCTCACAAACAGAGGAGGACTGGCAGGAGATGTGGAGGTCAGGAGTTGCTTTGGGCAGAGTGCATGCAAAATGGTAGAGTCCTACATTCTTGGTTAAGTCGAGAGGAGGGCCAGCAAAACTGCTGCCTTGGACTTCCAGAGGGCAGGCTTTGAACTATTCAGGGCACTGGTAGGGAGAATCCCTTGGGATTCAGTCTTGAAGGGTAAAGAGGTCCAGGAAGGCTGCACACTCCTCAAGAAGGAAGCCTTAGAGGCACAAGTGCAGGCTGTTTCTCCGAGCTGTAAAATGAGCTGGCAGGGAAGAAGACTGGCATGGATGAACAGGGAACTTTCTCTGAGGCTCCAGGAGAAAAAAAAAGTCTGCCTCCTATGGAAGAAGAGATAGGCAACTCAGGGAGAGTACAAATAAATTGTTAGGATATGCAGGGAAAAAATCATAAAGGCAAAAGCCCAGCATGAGCTCAACCTGGCCACTGCAGTAAAACAGAACAAAAAACCTATTTGCAAGTATTTTAACAACAAGAGAATTGCTAAGAAAAATATCCATCCTTTACTGGATGCAGTGGGGAATGTGAACGCTGAGGAAAAGGCTGAGGCTCTCATTGCCTTCTTCACATCTGGCTTTCAAAGTCAGACCAATTATTCTCAGGGTATTCTATCCCTCTGAGCTAGAAGTTTGGGATGGGGAACAGAATAAACCCCTCACAATTCAGGTGGAAACAAGAGACCTACTATTCCACCTGGACAAGTCCATGGAGCCAGATGGGATCCACCTGAGGGTGTTCAGGGAGCTGGCAGAGGTGATCACCAAGGCACTTTCCAGCATCTATCAGTGTTTCTGGTCAACTAGAGAGGTCCCAGAGGATTGGAGGCTTGACAACGTGATTCCTATTTATAACAAGAGTCATAAGGAGCACCTGGGGAGCTACAATCCTGTCAGCCTGACTGCAGTGCCAGGGAAAGTTATAGAGCAGATCATCTTGAGTGAGATCACACAACACATGTGGGACAACTAGGGGATCAGGCCCAGCCATAAGGGTTTCATGAAAGGCAGGTTATAACCTGATCTTCTTCTATGATCGAGTGACCCACCTGGCGGATGATGGAAATACTGCTGGCATAGCCTACCTAGACTTCAGCAAAGCCTTTGACACTGCCTTACACAGTATACTCCTGGAGAAGCTGGCAGCCCCTAAACTAGACAGATACAGACTTGGCTGGGTAAAAAAAACTGATTGGAGGGCCAGGCCCAGGGAGCAGTGGTGTCAACTCCAGCTGGCAACCAGTCATCGGTGTTCTCCAGGCATCAGTACTGGGGCCTGTACTATTTAATACCTTTATTGATGTCATGGACAAGGAAGCTGGTGAAGGGTCTGGAGCACAAGTCTTAGGATGAGTGGCTAAGGGAACTGGAATTGTTTAGTATGGAGAAGAGGACACTCAGGCGAGACCTTATTACTCTCTAGAACTACCTGAAAAGAGCTGTGGCAAGGTGGGGGTCATCCTCTTCTCACACATAACTAGCAGTAAGACTAGAGGGCATGGCTTCAAGTTGCAGCAGGGAGGTTCAGTTGGATATTAAGAAAAATTTCTTCTCTAAAATAGTGGTTGGGCTCTGGAATAGGCTGCCCAAGTAGGAGGTTGAGTCACTGTCCCTGGAAGTGTTCAAGGGATATTTAGATATTGTATTACGATACATGGTTTAGGGCAAAAATATTGGCAGTAGGTGAACGGTTGAACTAGAAGATCTTGGAGGTGTCCTTCAATCCCTGCAATTCTATGATTTCAAGTTGTACAGTGACAGAAGCACAAAGTTGCCAGCATACAGAGGATCTGCGTGTATGCGGATTGCTACTGAACATCAGAGCCTTCACAGCGCCTATAGTTGCTGTCAGGGCACAGCTCACATCCTCCTCCGACATAAACATCACTCAGAAAGCATTAGCAGAAGATGTCATTGCTCACATCCATTTCTAAAAGCCTTCCTGTTGGACATAGCCTTAGCTACCTCAGATTTCATGAACAAATCCATACAGATTGTACATACAGGATTCTCTAAGTATCATAATAAGGTAGAATATATTTTATATATTTTGAAACAGGACACAGGCCTGATTATTGAGAATGTACTTAAATCTAAAAGAGATCATTTAAGCATTTCTTTTTAAACTATATTAAGGTTGTGCCCTCAATACGACACACAACGTGCAAAGGCAGCTAATAGCAGCAAAATGCAACTATATATTGCATTTCTATAATTTTTTGCTTCAAACAAAGACAGCTTTACAAATGTTAAAAACAACATTGTAACTATTAAATATACTTGAACAAACATCACAGCTAAGGATCATACTGACTACTTAGAAGTATATAGGGTAAAATCTCTCTTTGCTGTGGCTAGTAGCAAAGCTTCCGTAAAATTCAATTAGCACAGAATTTCTCGGTGGACTGAAAGAATCACTATAGATGGAGATCTGATGTCATACACATAAGTTAAAAGGAGAAAACAATTGCATTTCTCCCCCTCCATGAGTACAAATTGAATTAAACTTTGGCAGCTACAGATGATGTTAAGTTGCTCAGAGTACGACAGCAGAGCTTCTGGTCTTCCTTCGCGTTTTTGCCTCTAATAGCGCTCCCATGAAAATAATTTTGTGGACTACACAGTCACACAGATAATCAGACGTCAGAAAATTGACTACTACCATTTATTTTTGGGTTAATTATTATATTATATATTCTTAAATGAAGAGCTTTTTTTCCCCTATACAGTATAAGGGCTTTGTTCCTCTTTCAATCTCTCAGACAAAATTGCAAAAGCTATCTTAAAATCCTGGGATTTACACCAGAGAAAAAATAGAAGTACATAAGCTCCAGCAAAGCCAGAAAAATTGTTAAGATGATTTCTGCATCTTCTGTGTATACAGAAACATTGTAGAAGTTGGCTAGTCTTTTGCAAAAGATCGTCCCTCCCCTACAAAACTTCTAATGTCTGACAACATCATAATCACAGTGATAATATTTGTTACATTATGAGCTTCTTTCTATCTCTTTAATACACCCATCTTTAGATTAATACAATAATAAATAACACTGAGCTATTTTGTAGTATTAAAACTACGTAAGTAATACTGAGATGTACTTTACAGAGTGCCTTCCCTACTACTACACTGCAAACTAACCCTAAGGACTCTCAATGACAAGGTAGGCAGACTCTGGAAGTAGGTGGCTGAATCACTCTCAGTTTTCTCCTTGGAATTAAATGCAAAGAAGTGGCAATTTCATGCCCCATAGAGAGAGATACGCACTGCAGTCTTGCAGCTATGTATGTACAGTGCAACTACATCAAGTACAGAAAATTCCAATGAAAATGCAGGAATAACAGATGGCAATAATTAGAGTTTATGGTAGTTCAGGGAGACCTGCATGTCCAGAAAGAGTGACTTACTAAATTAAGATCAGAACCTACTGAAAGAGGAGAAAAAATATATATTTGTACTACTTTTGTTTTGTTCCCCCTACCCCTCCATCTTTGAACTACAGGAAGTCATGTGCTGGTGATTATCTCTTCAGGGAATAGAGCGCGCTATAGAAGAGAAATCAAACTTCCAGAGGTGGTGACTAAATATAAATTAGGTGTCTACAGAATTTCGGATCTACTGCAATCTTTAACGGTATTTTAGCATTAGTCTCCTTGCTTTCAATTTGGACAAAACTACTTTCATTTTCCCAGAGTATGGGAAAGACTACAAGAATTATATATGCTA
The DNA here is from genome assembly GCA_016647715.1 of Pavo muticus. Lineage (NCBI taxonomy): Eukaryota > Metazoa > Chordata > Aves > Galliformes > Phasianidae > Pavo > Pavo muticus. Next base: position 1,516,762 of record JACDJE010000009.1, read on the forward strand.
CATCACCGTTGTCTTTGATTTGCTTTTTCTGCTAGGATGAATAGGATTTTATCTAAGTGATTGGGAGATGTTATTCCAGAAGGTACAGGATTAGCGAGTTTACAAACCCTAACAAACCATAGCAGTTACATAAACTAGAGGTTACTAGAGGTTAAAACCCTGAGCATAATAGAAGGAAAGAAGATTTGAGGCAAATCAGTGATTCTGATAATTCTGTAGGACTGTAGAGAGGCAAATCTACTGTAGAAATGGAATTCAGTGTGGATCTCCTGAATAATTCTAAAATTACTGGTGCTTAAAAAAAAAAAAAAAAATGCACCACAGAACACAAATACCCTCACTGCTAGAGGCTTTCACAAGCACTTGTTAAATTCAACTGACACATGCTTTCAGGCTGCTGCCTTCCTTCCCTTCTTGCCTTGTTTTTGCATAGGAAGACGCAGACAGTGGAGGAAGGGCTCTTGTTGCTACAGTTAGTTGCAATGAAAGCGAGGCAACAATATCCCACACTGGAGATTAAACTGGCAGAACTCTGGCTATTGCCTTTCCAAACAACTCAACTGCTTCCAATCACTGGGAGATACGGCAGGAAAGGCTGGGCAAGGTGCCTGGTAAGCTCAGTTCTCCATGATCAGGTCTCTGCACTGACAAGTTGTTCCAAACTCAACTCGTTGCAACCAGCTTGGAGAACATTTCCTACAGTAGTGACACCCCCCACCAACTCTGTTTTATTAATAAGCCACAATTTTAATTTTTAACATGATCTTAACAACAATTATCTTGATATCATCAGGCAGTACAGGAACAAGTGCGCAACATGCCACAGGAAAGGTTAAATAGTAGACAGTGAAGTTAACATGCAAAATGCAGAGATGAAACTACCTTATTTTCTTTTACTAGTCCAGCTTTAGAGACTACTAAGAGTAGAGACTACTTTTCTAACCATAAGACTGGAAAGTCTTTATGAATTTGTTCGGTAACAAAATGCAACACAGCTAAGATTTTTTACTGCTGATGTCAAGACTTCTGTCCATTCCTCCATTCTAAACTGCCTGTCTTACAAAGCGTCCTAATTTTCATGCATGCAGTATAAAAATAGAAGCAAGGTGGTTTACTGAAATTTATTCTGTAACACCCTGACTTGGACATAATCTGCACTCTCCTTTCATCGGAACCTCTCAAACTAGGGGATCATTAAGTTTCCCTCAGTGGATTTTTTTCTTTTGCTTGTTATGAAAAGCTAGATAAGAGTAATAGGCATCTCATGGAACTGTCATGGGACAAGAGAATAGTTTCTTGCCCTACTCTAATTAGAACATGAATCCTGCTGAGTTTAATTATTGTCTTGTTACAGATCTGACAACAGAGACAACATACTAAAAAAAATCTGCTTTTTTGTTATGGAGCAAAACTTTAACTTTTCATATGACTAGAAAAATATTTATTAAGAATAGCTGTGTTTATTACTATTTTAAAGTGAGGACAGTTACCTTCTAGTATTTAAATCCTTTACTTGGATATTTACTAATCTACAATTCTGATTTGAAATTCTTCACAGCAATATAATGATTAATATGAGAATTTTATTTGTAAACATAAATGTCCAGGATTTAGGCAACTTAAATTAATATAAATGGAAAAACATTTATAACACTTGATGTTTTATCCCCACTGAAGTTTCATGACGCATAGCAGTGATATTCTGGAATCAAATGGGTTTTGATTATTTATATTCACGTATTTCAGATGTTGATTAATAAAGAGGTAAATTTGGAGACTCACAAACAGCAGTGCAGTAACATGCACGCTAGACATGAAAAAGAATTGTTTTAATGATATTTTTCACCTTAAAATACGGAAAAACAAAAATTTATGTTTATCCCCTCTTCAAGTTCATGTTAGAAATAAAAAATTGTATTTAATTTCAACTGCAGAAGTGGAACATTAGAAATAACATTATCTTTAAAAAATACTGCCATTCCTGACTGCAGTCAGGACATTCGCTGCTAGATTTAGTTGCATGCTTAATAGCATACAAAGTATGGGTTTGGAGGGGAAGTGCTACAGAGTCATAAATTTCCAGGTGTTTTGATTTGAAAGCACTGCCATGGAGCTGAAATTTATCTGTAGTGTTTGCCAATGGAACAACTTCAAACGTAAGGAAAAGTGAATATTTAATTCTAATTAAAGATACTCTGTTAAGCTAGAAAAAGAACTTCGGTTTGTACATCAGAAGGTAACTGACAGTCTTGAAATCCACTCTGACAACCACAATCATCACACCACATAGAAGCTCCAAAGGAATCCGACAGTCTGTCTTTGATTACAGTGTCTCAAAACCAAAGCCATTAATATGATATTCTCAGTCAACTGTGCTAAAATCTCTTCTGTTTTTGCAAGAATTTGTACGATATTATTTAAGGTCACAATGTCTGATTGGATTTTGTTGTCATTTCAGTAGAGACAGACAACCACTGAGTAACTGATGTATACGTTTTACTGAAAATATAACTTGATTGTAATTTAACTAGGTTTACTGCAATGTTTTGAAATTAAACAGCGTTCTAGCAGAAGCAATGAAAATATTTTCTACATTTCAGCTTCTACAGAATCCACTCAATGTCTTTGAAGGAAATCCTACAGAAGCAGCAATTCATATTACTCTTGACTTGGTTACTCCTTTTTTGAAAGATACTTCAAGCAATTAACCTTACTAGTTAATTTTTAAAAAAGGAGAATCACAGACAATCACTCCAAAATAAATGAAAAAGGAGGCACAGTTATTAGTCTTAATTAGTGGTCAGCTAAAAAAAGTATTTGACAGTTCAGATTGAAAACAGTATAAAAGCTGAAAAAAAACAAAGCAAGTCAAAAGAAGAGTTTTGATTTCAATGAACTGCTAAGGCAAGACCTTATTCAGCAACAGAGAAGTACACGCCTAACTTCAAAAGCAGAGGTAGTTCAGCTCAACTTATTTGTATCATGGCATCTTTGTATAAAAATTGCAAATGAGAATTAGATACACTGACTTCAAAGAGCCTACTCCTGAAATCATAGTCTGAAACATAGGTCATTACATAACTGAATTCCACTATTTAGGTACTGCATGTAAACCCAATTCTCTGGTGTGGTTACTTTGCATTATTTCTTACAACCACTTCAATTCTGATCCTCTCAGAAGATAATAGTTTTCCATATCACTGATGAGTCTACCTGAATTACAGGTGAAATTACATACTACATTTCCAAAAAGCTACAAGAAAATAAAACACTACTTAAAGTGCAGAAGACGTATTCATAAATACATCTAAACATATGGTCAGCTGTTGTTTGGACGGAAGCTCATTTTCATAAAGCAGAACCTTTGCACAAGTCAGAAGTTTGGAAAACAACAGCAATACCTAAAAAAAGTTACAAAGCAGAGCTTCATTTGATAAAAATTCAATTTATGGATCTGTGTGATTAATATCAACCGTGAACATACCTTTGCCAAACTAAAGAATAAAGTGAAACTACTTCAGTTTCTACAGCTTATTAGTATCTGAGACTTCCCTATTGTGTTAAGGAGATCCTTAAGAGACACAGAACTAGAAGGCTGGTTCATGGTGATATCTCAGCAACGTAGTTAAATGCATCTTCTATGAATGCAAGGCAGAATTTGTTCTTCAATGCACAATGTGAATGAATTTAGTAGAAATAATTCCCTTAGCCAATCAAATTAGCTTGTATGCTGTTATGAAGAGTGTGAACAGCAAGGTCAGTATAGTAATGCCACTAACTTCTAGTGAAAGCAGGTGCTAACAGCATTACGTTGTTTTTCTTTGTTACTGGTGAGGTACAAATGCCATTGTCTAATAAAGGCTGTCAACAAAAATAACCTGATCTGGGAGTCAAGTTAGCTTCACAGGGTTCAGTAATTTCTCAGAAGCATTGCAAGGACAGACCAGGCATTAGGAAGGTTAGAATGAGTTGAGTGAAAAAAATACACGAATTTCTGCATTATGTAGACCGCACATAAAAGGCAGATGAAGCTCTGTTAAGTGGAAAAGTACAACTGCCTGCATGAATTACCTTACTCTGCATCCTGTTCTGCTATTTTTAATTGCATTTCTACAATTCCAAAACACAAACTACGTCAACTTCTAGCTTTACACTTGGGTTTGAAAAAGACGGTGTGATATTACAACTTTTTCTCTATAAACCTATTGAGTATATCAATGAGCAGACCTCATAGATATTTTCCTCAATCTGTGCAATGTTCCCTGTATTATCTTCTTTCACTGGACATTTCACATACTGTACATCAGTTTTTTCTCTTAGTCCTATACTCATTCACAGTTCTTATTTCTGCACTTCATTGGTGCAGTATAATTGCTGTTGTGCCAATCTAAAGATGCCAAAATCATACCTTTCAAAAGACAAGTGCTATTATTTCTGTTTGCATTTTTTTAAACATAATTCCATTAAAACATAGTTTCACATACAGTTTCATTGAAAACAAACATTAACAAGGTTAAAATAAGATAATGGATACAGTGCCCTCTCCACTCTGAGTGAAGAGCTTAAAAAAGAAAAAAACACGCAAGCCCAAATAAATGTCATTCCTAGAAGCCTTTGGGGAGGTTGGTATTTCAAATGAAGTGACTGTGACTGCCAGAGATGTAATTAAATTCTGTATTTAGCACGCTGCTGGCTGAAAATATACTGCAGGGCATTTTCCTGTCCCATCAGGGATTTAAGACTTACGTGTTTTCATTTCATAAGAAGTGCTCTAAAGCACTATTACCTCCAAGCCTTCTGACTTGTTTTTTGGATTTTGTTCTAGAAGAGACTAGTACCTCAAATTTTGAGGTCAGCTCTGACAGACGATGGGAAAATAATCACTGTTTCAGCACTTAAGATGCTGGTTTTCTACTCTGTTTATAAAAATACATTTATGAAATATTTAGAGTTCACTTAAATATTAGCATGAAATGTTAAAATCACGCTACACGTACTTCAAGGTTTATTTACCTTTTGAAATTTCAAGTCTTGCACTTAAAGCCATATTTATGAAGAATGAATTTTACAAGATGACTTTGTTTTAGAAAAAACACAAATTTATGTGAAGTATTCTAGTCAGATTCTGTTTGTGAACACAAGAGAGGAAACAATAAAGAGTGGTTATATGAAATGACTGAGAATATTCAGCAGATGGTTGTTCGTTTGCAGTGATGACATTTCAGGGAATGAAGGCTTCAGTAGCCAAAGCAGCTGCAGATAAAACCTGATTTCCAACAGAGTTGGATGCTTCATTAGAAGAATTGACTTGGTTGAAGTCCCATTTCTCATCATCCACTCCCACTGATGAAGTACCAGTGGCTCCTCAATGCATTCTTACTTCTCCGGAGGCACACAAGGAACACAGTGCATTTGGGGATGTACCATCCAACAGGAACCTTAACTCACAAAAAGCGGCTCGAGAAGCACCCAGCTATGACCAGTTGAAGCACTATCTTCTCAAAATGGAACAACTTTATGTCACTAAGTGACAAAGTAAACACATCTTATGTTTTTTTCCCTGATCTAAAATAAGGACATAAATCAGAGACCAAGTCGTTATAGTTTTTGTTTTTTTTAGTAACACTGAGGTTTCTGCCTCAACGCTTTATTTTAGAAGCACACAGAACAAAACCTCCTCCACAACACCAAGCATTTTAACATTTTCCAATACATTGCTTATCTTTTTAATCTGTTTTATATTAAAACCTTCTGAAACATGTATCTGGTTTTATGGAACAATTTCTAAATAATCAATCAAAAAATCCACCCCAAACCTGTTGGCTTGAGATTCATCTACTCTATATTGATTTACAGTAGATTCTAATCCCTACCCAGAACACAGTAAACTTTGCATAGTTAAAACAATCTGGTGAGAAGTTATTTGCTTCTTCTATTAGTGTTCTGAAATCCATTTTCTCAAGGCCACTTAACATATTGTCATCTTATAGTAAGGATTTTATAAGGCAATTGATACTGCTTATGAAGTTTGCAAGAGAGCACTGAAATTGAAACTCCATCAAATATTCAGAAACACGCTATGCATGGTAATCTGTATATTCATTCTGGAACAAAGGTCACACTGTATAAAGAAAGTTCATTTTCAATACAGACTTGTATGCAACTATAGGAAACAAGTCTTTCACACAGCTTTGTGAAGAAAGTCAGATGTTGCTGTAGGACTGCAAAGCAACAAGCACGAAGTACCAAGTAAAGGACAAGCCTTAGGAAAAAAAAAAAAAAAACAGCCTTGCTCTTGAAGACAGGGAAGGAGGGGGAGAAAGCCCACATTTCTGGTTAACAAAAACAAATAAATCATCCCTACATAATAAATAAGGGAGAAAATGGTATGAATTCACTATAAAGTTAAGCTAAGGACAGAGAGTACAAGCAAGCTCTTGTAAAATATGCTTATAAGAAAATCATTCATATGCAAAAGAAAAAAAAAGAACAGAACTTGAGTAAGTCTACTGAAAAAAGTCGAACCGACTATAAAATCAAGAGAAACACTATCTGCATGTATTAATCTTTCAAGAATCAATCCAGGTTAGGGGAAGCCTGAGAAGTCCCAAACCAGTCACTAACCTGAATTGCACAGCAATATCCACCAAAATGTGAATGTTAAACACAGCGGTGTCTCAAAGTAAGTAAAATGATGACAATAACCAGTATTCGCAACCATTTCAGAAATCATAAATTTCAAAGGAAAAAGGATCAAAAAAAATAAGAATTTGGACACTATAAACTTAAAATATAAATTGGAATACTTCTTTCCCCATTCTGTTACTTATTCATATAACAAAGTCAGGTGTTACTTGGCAGTTTCAGAGGGGAAAAGGAATCTTCCCACCTTTAGTGCTCCGTAAATAGAATATACTGAAGTTGATGTTCCTATATCATTATATATGTTTTGCTGGGAAAGTATGACTGCCCAGTTCAACTTGTAATCATTTAGTAGTACCTCTCACTCTCTCATTTCATTTACCATTATTCCAAGTGTTACTATTTTTGGTCATCTAAGACACCCAACATTTTGTCCCCAGTTTCAACCTTTTTCACTTGTTCCTATGTTTAGACATTTATCAAATCCAATTCTTTTGTTACGTTGCTATGTGAAGCAATGTTATTTGTGCAAAGGACATTTCTGAAAGCTGTGACTAACACACACTTAGTAAACATCCATAGTTATTTACCAGTCCTAGCTCTTTACCATATTAACTCAATCTGCAAATTACAGCACAAGTTTTTCTGCGTTCTACAGAGGTATGTGCTTTCCATGACTGTGCAATATGCTAAACCGAAACCAAGAAGATCAGGTACAGACACCTACAGTTTCATCCCTCTCTGTTATTGTGGCAGTATTGCTAACAAAGCAGCACTGTAAGACAGCTGGTTATTACAGCTTCTTACATTTCAGACTTGGCCATAACAATGCAAGATAATAAAGTTGTTCCAGAATCATAGAGGTAATTGCTGGTAGGAAACCATTTGAGCTAGCTTTTCCTGCCTTGTGTAGCAGCAGAGAGCACAGGCTGTTGCATTATCACACATGCAATGTTCATGGCAACTCAGGGCCTCTGTGTGTTAGGGGTCATATTCTCCAGGGATGTAAAAGTATACTTCTGAGTTGACATTGAGCAACCAGCTCAGACCTACCAGCTATAGAACCTCCATTTTTTAATCACTCTATAATGATAAAGTTGGTTTTAAAAATTTCTAAGGATTGTAAAAGATATATTCATACAACATGCAAATAGCGAATTTCCTCCATTGCCAACAAGACAACCCTACTGCAGTGCAGTCCCCGCTGCAACACAAGGATCACCAATGAATTGAAGCAAAATCTATCACTTTAAACAATTCATATGGTCTAAGTACTGTAAGTACAGTCTTGGGACTCCGTACTGCTGTGAACCTGCCTAAGCTTTATTCATGTCTGCAGAAAGCTGGACAGTGGTAGTACTTCTGTCAGAAGCAGAGAAAAGGGATCGTTCAGACTCTTGGTGAAATGAAATGGCACCATTCAAACTTAATATTTTACCTGCTGTTAACTCAGAAAGTACTGAAATTAGAGATTACTTAATGGAGAACTTGTTCTGCAAGCATTTAAAACCTCTGTTCTTGCATATTGGAACAAGTTTTCATATTTAAACTCTGGTTCACGTGATTTTTTTTGTATGAATACTCCAAAAGAGGAAATTTGACACAGAAAGAAATTTATTGAAAATACAACTGCAGCTATTAGCACTGAATGAAAGCAACCAAGGAATTAGCATATAATTGTACTTTAAAAATGGAAATAAGGAAAGCTAGTAGAAAACAGACTGAAACAACACCTACATTAAAAATACATTATTATCCACATAAATCCAAACAGAAAAAGAAAACTGACAGTGCAACAAGAAACAATTCAAAATGTAGCAAAATCCTTGTAATTAGCTTTAACTAAAGAACTAGTGGAAAAGCAACCAAACAAGTTAAAAAGAGAAACAAATATAGGTTAGAACAGGCTAAGAATTAATTTTACAATGCAAAGTAGCAAAGAAAAGAATAAAATGCATGATTTTACAGTATCTTCTCATTATATGAGAAGATTAGTATATGAAAAGAATTAGCTATAAACTGGTGATCTTAATATCAACATACTAAGAACGATTTCCTCATCCTGATTCCCAAAAATCTAATCATAATCGCCAATTCAATACTGAAGTGACATTCAGACAACATTAAAAAAAAACATTACACAAGAATGATAGCAGTGAATACTTATATGTAGAAGCAGTGTTTCAAGTATTTTTCAACAGAAAATTTTTAAATTAGCCTCATCTAAGTGCAACAATCAAATTATTAATAAGAAAAAAAATCTCCCTCCTAGATAGAAAACTTGGTGTCTGCTATTTAAGGAGTAGTATCTCAAAATATTGTCCCAGTCCTGTTTTAGTTAACACAGTCATCCTCTATACGTCAGTAAACAACATACATTATTTTGGATGAATTTTGAATTCTGGCATAATTTGACCAATATCATTAAAACTTGAGGGACAAAACCTATAGACTAAATGCAAAGAGAAAGCAGCAAAAGACCAATCAACCAAAAAAAAAAATCCACCACAAATCCTAAACTACATATACTTAGTGCCAGTAACTGAAAGTTAAGGAGGGACAAGAATATCATCTTAACTGTCACAAGAAATCCATATTTTTTTACAACATTCAGATCTAATAAAACTAATAAAAAGCAGCCTTCCTTGAGTCATGCCTACAGTGCTGTTATTGACACTTCAGTTTCCCTGCCACAGTCACCTTAACAACCATCATGTATTTCACATTCTTTGTACAGAGGGAAGCAGAGTCTTCAATTATCTGTAATTACAAATAGCTGCTAAAACACTCCATAAACCAGTTTCCTCTTTGCAATTGCTTGAGCTCCAATTACTGCATGGTAAAGGTCTACAGTAAACTGAGCTGAAGAGGAAAGAAACAGATAGCTCCCCTTCTACCTGCACTCAGCAGGAAATGTTGAAGTTCTACCGGCCAAAGGCATGCATGGGAAGCTGTTTTTTTATTGTTCTGTGAGGATAATTTGGGCCATAAACACACACACACACACACACACTTGTGCATATGCACCTCCTTAACTAGACTGATTTTGGTCTGGGTCTGAAGTTTTGGCAATGATTTTAGGTGTTGAAAAGAAATACAACACTTTCTGGGAATCAACAGTGCAATAAAGAATGAATAAACAATAGCCTTGAGCTCCTGAATTATAAGGGTGTTCTGGTACAAGCTTATCCATCATAATCCCTATCTTATTAAGCATCTTGTGATATCAATATTGCAAAAAATAATTTTAGATACCTTATGCTTGAAAAATTTTCCTCTGAAAACATTATACCTGTGTATGTGTATATAGATGTGCTAACAAAGCAGACAGCTGGAATGCGAATGCAACCCTTTGATCTCCCTATGATACTCATAATTCACAGCTTCCCAACCTGCTGCACTTCTTTTTCACAGTGTTGAAGTTGATTACTCCAGTCTAGTTCACTTAAAAAAAAAAAAATAATAATCTGCCAGTATCCATTAGAAAGTAGTTAGTAGGCAACCTTCATCACCTACCATACGGACTGAAATGCTTTAAGGTAGTTCACTGCATGAGAACATGCTTAAGGACTGCTTATTGCATAAGAAGAATTCTATAGTACTGCCAGGAAGTTTAGTTGGAATGAAACGTGAGGCTTTTTTTCTTGGATCAGCTGAAATTGTTCAAATGTTTTATTTTTCTCCTTAGAACATAGCTTTCAAAAATAAATGCTTGTAGCCATTGAAACTATCATGTCCACGTGTTCAGTACAAGTGATCACTAAAAATAATGGAAATGTTTCAATAGAAGTCTCATTAAATTAAATTAAAATGATGGCCTACACGTGCTTGTTAGAACACGTGCAAAGAAATGAGACTACTGGTAGAAATAACACTGCTACCAGAAAAATATTATTTCTGAACAGACCTGAAGTTGCAGCTCAACAGACTGAAAAACAGAACAGAACCCACATAGCCAAAATAAATAAATCAATATCGGAACAACAAAAAAGATTCTTGGAAAATACTACACTATCAAATTTTGAATAACAGAGAATCAGATCTGCTGGCATGCTTTTGCCCCAGATGGTCAGGTGGATCCCATCGCTGCTCAATAGAAGTTAGCATAGACCAGAGGAAACAGGAAGGATGGATCAAACAGGACAGTTTGATCAAGTTAAATTTTAATTTCATCACAGAAGTACTAGGGATATGAGGCTGCATCGTACTGAACATTTATTTGATTATACAAACAATGAGTAGTTATATTTGGTAAGGAGACCTCAAGTTCAAGAAGAAAACCATTTAACATGTGGACAAATGCAACACTGCAAAACAAAGGGCTCTGTTTTACACAGCTATTGTTTGATAGCTTTTCCCTCTGTAAACATATCCAAGAGAAAAAGCACCTTCAGTGCTTCTGAAAAACTGAGTTTGCTACTGTTTTTGTTGAAGTTGTATACTGAGGTGTACAGTTTTGGAACTTGTTTTCAAATTTATGGGGCAAAAAAGGGCTGTAAACTTCCTGAATTCCCATTCTCTTTTCTGCTGTCATCCAGCTTAAACTGAACTCGTATTCGTAGCCGTTATTTTTCTAACACTTCCTACTCTAAACTGTCTTCAAAAGTGAGAAGACTTTGGCTGCAATTGTGGTAGAGTAATGGACAGTTAAATTATATACATATACTGCTCTGATGACTTTGTGCTTGTGGACAGTATTAATGAAGGAAAAAGTCCAACCCCAGCCCCTAAGCCTTGTCAAGAATTTCCCCATTAACTGTACTTATTAGTCCTATATATACGCTTGCTTAATGACACAAAATAGGCTAAGTCTTCAGTTGGTCTGCCTGCATTACCAAAGAATGTGCTTTTTCCTACAGAAGCACATTAAATCACAAAATCATAAAAGGCTACTATTTCTCACTGGTTTACATACTGGTAAGAGACAAACATTTAACTAAATGTTTGGTTTTTAGTTCAATACGCATTTGGTAGGCTACTTTAAAGCCTCCACAGTGAAACCAAAAATGAGAAAGCCACATTTTGAGAAAAATAAGAACACTAAAAAAGCCATCCAAAACAGACAAATATTGATGGTAAACACTATTCAAGCAAGAGCTGCACAAACTAGAATGGATTTACTACTCAGAGGGAAACTAGTTTGGCCAAAATTACCTACTAATCCTTCAGCAGATTAGAAATACAATTAAACCAGAAAGATGTTTCAAGATTCCATTATTCAGTTTCCTTATTTAAAAACAGTTCAGCACCTTTCTTGCAGAGAAATCTGTTATCAACAGCAACAAGCTCTATTGACACTACCACAATTAAAACTCTGAAGAAATTGGATTTTAGCCCCACATACACTACCAGACCCATTGATCCACAGAGCATAAAAAAGAAAACGTAGAATATCCAGGCCAGATGCAAAAATGCTCAGTTTAGATACTCAGACATATCCTTGCCTGGAAACATATATATAGGTCATTTGAATAATAAGAAAGTCTGAAAAACATCTGAGATCCCAGCTTTAAAATCACCCTCCCACATCGGTGAAGTCAGGGAACTCTCTCTAGTGCTTGTTGGTGTTTAACAGCAGTTCTGAGGGCTTTGCCTGCAGGTACCAAATAGTTCCTTCTTAATATATGAGAAAAGTTAGGCTTGCAAAAAACCAGGATGTTTAATGAAGACTACACACTGAAACCAAATCATAAATGCTGCACTAGTGCTCCAAATCAGGCAAGTTTACATTATGAAGCAACAACATGTTAGTTTAGGTATTAACTTTCAGTAAAATACGTATGCGAAGAATTTTTTGAAATGCCTTTAAAAGGACAACTGCTATAGCCTTAAATGAATTTGAAATAGAGTAGAAAGCCCACAGTTATCTATTATTAAAGACATATCAGAGATTGCTCTTGAGAGCGTCCTAAAAATTGTATTTCTACCAGCTTCTGATCTTCCATAATTTGATTGCTAATGCAATATTTGTCCATATTCACACTTCATGGGCTAGGATGTCATAATGTAAGTGTAAGGCTTAATAATCTCCGCATCGATAGAAGCCCCGGGATGTCTGTCACACTTCATTTGTGTGTGCCAAGAGTAAATACTGCAGCAAATAAAAACTTTTTATAAATACAGCAGATGTGAAGTGGTTTACGTAGTTACTCCTCCTAACATTTCCTATTGAAGATTTTCAGGCATCATAAGAACCTCTCAAAGCCATACTTGAAGATGACTATATTTTCAGGGATATTTTTTATATTAATCCTGCATATTAATGAAATATGAATTTATTTTTACTTGGCTATTAGTTTAATAATATTTTTTATCTCAGTCTGCCTCAGCATTTACAAGTTATCCATCTGGAAACTAGCTGGTAGAGCAAATAACGTGACAAACTTGTTTTCAAACACAGGCTCAGTATGGAAAAGCCCACCTGCAAGTTAGTGAACAAGCACTTTACTTTAGACATGAATTAGAGATTGAAGACGTTTTGCTCAGAAAGTCCTCATGCAACTTCATGCAAATCATTTTACTTGGCAATCGATAGTCACCACTACTATAAAGAGCTGAACGAAGTGTACTTATACAGAGCAGATCACATTGCAAGGGAAAACACGCTTATCTCACTTTACAAATGGAAATAGTAAGATGAAGTGAGCTGATACTTGCTCAAATCCATACATTTTCCTAATGGCCAAGTTCCTTGATTCGTGCAGCTTAATGACATTGCAAAAGATTGCAGCGATCACTAGGGTCTTCAAAATAACAAGCAAACTGGTGATGAAAAAATGAGTTAAAATTGAACACAGATGACTATCTGTCAAGTAAGGCATGTATGGAATAGGTAACTGCAATTTAATCTACACAATTACACCTATTACCACTCAGAGATAACAATCTGGAGTTAGAAGATACAGTTCTGTTGAAATGAAGTGACCAAAAGCCAGGCACAACTCAAAGTAACAGAACACGGGAGGAAATACTATGATATCATCATACAAACCCACATAGTCCTGCTTTTTTTTTTTTTTTTTTTTTCTCCTGTGGCAGACCTGATTCTCTCAAGAAAAACAAATAGTGAAAATGAACAATCTACAGAGGAGAAGCTACACATGGATCATTGACAGGAAACTGCCACACAACGAAAAGCAAAATAAATTTGATCACTTTAATCTGAGAACAAAAGATTTCTAAAATTTCAAATGATCTTGGAGGAAGCAGTAGGAAACATTTGTTGTCTTTCCACTACAAGCCTTTATCATACAGGTCGGTGGAATTTAAATCTTTAGTGGAGTCTTCAATTCTCACATCCACAAAAACAAAGACGAAAAGGAAACGCGTACAGAAACAGCAATAATGAAAGGATCATCTGTAACACCATGACTAGGCTGTTTCAAAACAGATGTTTCTTGTACTGATATTAAAAGAGGACATGGCAGAAGTCTTAAAACTGGTATCTAGCATTCAAAATCTAAATGAAATGCATTAACATGAGTTACATGTTCCCTCATTTCTGACATTCTCACTGCTTCAGGGCAGAAGAAATTGGAAAAGAAAAGCATAATAGCAAAGAACACAAAGAGAAATGGAATGATGAAGAAAAGAATACAAATACACAAGACCAGGCTGCTTTGCAGAAATGGATCAATATGACCTTATGAAATCAGAGTCATGTCATATTAAGCTGAAGTCCAAGTCTATGATTTGCTAGATAAAACAGGAGATCACGAAAGGAAACCTTCTGCAGTTGTCTCACATGAACCATGACATCTGTTGCTCAGATGTAGACAATACTACAAAGCACGTCTGTGAATTCTTTGGGCTAGAGCTGTGTTCATGATCCCAGTTAGTATATGCAAAATGGTCTATGTGGTGGACAGCAAGTTGCTAACAGAAACACATTTACCAGCAACTCAGATCAAATGATGACACTGGATATGGCTGTACTTTTAACAACCATAGTAATCACAAATGCTACACTACACTTGATCTTAGCCAAAAGGCCAAGTAATAATCACAGATCAACAATTATTAAAATGCCATAGACACACCTTGAATCACAATAAAGCTGTTAGTTAAGTAAATGGGGAAATGAAATCTTACCTAAATTAATACAAGTATGTCAGATATTAAAGCAGGTTATTTGTACCTACGAATAAGCATTATCTTAAAACTTGGGAACATCATATCAAATTATAGCTTCAAGTTTAGTCTTATTTGCTGTCAACACAGTATTGTTTTGTTAATCTAATACATGTGAACCACTGAGAAGCCTTTTTTTCTTACTGTTCAGTACCTCTATTGAAACACGTGATTATGCTGTTAGCTGAAAGCCTTAGAATTTTTTGTAAGCCTTGTCCTAAGCTTGCAGTTCAGAGGCTTCTTAGGGTTGCTTTGTCTGAACTTAACTTTACAGGTTCACAGCTTTGTGTTGCATGATTTACATGCAATAACAATTTTTCTAACTGGCTTGTGTCTACCACTACTTGGTTTTATGCTTATCTTTGTATATTATCACCACAAGCTTTCAAGTCAAATGTAAGACGTAGTACAAAAGAATACAGGCCTGGTATAATAGAGGCCTCGAGAGCTGGAGATACACAAAGGTAGTGGGGAGGAACACAAGCATGGGATGACTAAGTGGGACAGAGCGTTAGCATTTGAAATATCATGGCTAAGAAGTAACTTGCATCAATGGTTAAAGAAAAGCAGATCTAGACAAAAAGGGTTTCAAGAGTAATAGAAAACAATGAAATAGCATCTAACATACACAGTAAACATCATACATTGTACACATAGACAAACCATGATGCCACAGACCAAAAATGAAAGAGCAAGAAGCAAAATTATGTTACAGCAAACAAATAAAAAGGACCCCCAACATGGACTCGAGTGAGAAAAAAATCAACACGATATTCCTTTCAGTGAAGAACTGCAGATACTGATGACTTGCTGTAATAACTTTACTACCAGTGCTGGAACTAATATGCTGATATTGGGAACCAAGGGAGCAGAGAAAAGGTGTATATAATATAGGGAGAAGGAGTACAACACTGCTAAGTGGACACGTAATAAGTTAAGTCCATTAGTATAGAGACCTTCTCCTGTGTAGATATATTCTCTGTATTAGACATTGACTTATAATGTTTAGCCAATTAAAATTTCAGTTACAGTTAAAAAAATCTCATATTTATATTTAATATGTTTTCCTTAGTCCGTAAACAAGATTTTGAGTATAACAATTTATATAAAGTGAATATCATTTGGAAACCATGCAGAAGTCAATGTAGATGTCTCTGTATAGCAGTTAGCACCTCTGATTAGCTACTCCGAGCAACAGCTGTAAACCAACCTCATAATATTTTACAGTATTGGATACTACAAGCTATTTATTCCACAATTAGCCTCAGAAGCACCTAATTAAATTCCAACTGTAGATCTTTTCTAATGAGGCAACAGTTTATCTCATGAAAACTAGCTATTTTTAAGTTTATATTTATTTGATATTCTGACATCTGAGGTTTAAGAAAAATAAAAATACATTTTTAATGTAATAGTTACGGAGTTAGAAATTAATTCAGGAAATCTGATAATAAATAAGCTTTCTACATCATCATTAATATAAATCAGACCTTAATGCTATACCAAGTGATAGTTTGTCCCACTGAAGTAACTACTACAGCCTCTATTTTGAAGGAGAACTTTTCAAGCAGTCTATATTTTCTTTAGTTCAAGTCACTGCTAGTGTAAGTATTAGTTAGATATCGTAAGTGAAATACAGGGATTTTACCTCCCTTAGAGCCAAGGCTATAGCTACTGTTAAAATATTAATCTTATATTAAAATTAAGAAAAACAAATAAAAAAAAACATTTGCAGTCAAGACCTTTTTGTATCAACTTCTCCTGCATTCCCTTCCTGTATTCACATCCATTCTTTGTGCGTCATGTTTTACAGCCCATATTCCTTACACATAAGGGGGAAAAAAAACAAACCCCAAACACTGCGAAAGCAGAAAACAAAAGATTCAGCATAGATTCAATGGAGGCAACCCTGATTTACAATGGAATTTAGTAGAGAAGACTCGGAATCAGATTCTGGGTTTCAAAGTTGAATGCAAGGAAGGAAAAAATCCCCACGTGTACATTAGCACAATGTGGTATAGATCCCATCATCTATAATGTACTGGATTGCTTTTAACTCTCAGCCTGAAGCCAAATCGATTTCAACAGTTGGTACTGGACAGAGAACATTACTAACCTTCTTTCTTCTCTTTCCTGCTGCTTAACAGTGCTACAAATAACAGCTGAAAATTACTCTCAAAGATCTACCCACATGAAACCAAAGTAACTTAAATGTTCAAATATTATTTGCATTGCAATGTGTAATGTCTCTCAAATGTACAAGAAAAATAATGGGTAAAATGGTCTATAGTCAGTTCAAGAGTCCCTTCTACATTTGCAATCATGCAAAGTAAATTTAGGAATCAATTTCAAAACACGTTCAAATACAGGAAAGAAAGCTCCTCAGTATTATTAACGTATTGTAGAACATTCACCATCATCTTGGCATTTCAAAATGGTGCACTCAATGCCCTCATCCAGGTCATCAAAAAACATATTGAAGAGGACAGGCCCCAGCACCGACCCCTGGGGAACACCACTCGTGACCGGTCACCGGCTGGATTTAACTCCATTCACCACTACTCTCTGGGCCTGGCCCTCCAGCCAGTTCCTTACCCAGCCAAGAGTGTACCTGTCCAAGCCACGGGCTGCCAGCTTCTGCAAGAGAATACAAATATAGTATATTTTTCAATACAAAACAACTCCCAATGGGATCCAGTTAAGTAAAATATTTAAGTATTAGCTCATGTTGAAGAGAAGAAGATACGCAACTCTCATTTACTTTGTCGAATTGAAATTTTTGCCTATAAATACGTGACACTTGTAACATAGTATATTACATATATATTTGCTAGGGAAGAATCACAATGTGTATTACAAAAGTAGCAACTCACTTTTTGGATACATATATAAAATATACATAGCATTTATTTGGAATTCAGCCACAAAATTAAGGATTTGGCTTTCCATTAAACTCCTAGTAACTGGCCAGTAAAGTTAAATTTGGGAGGTTTCAGATCTCTGATGAGAAGAAAATTAAGTATGTGAGTGCTTATTGACTGCAGCAAAATATAATGATGATGACGCTGATTTTTTTTGTTCAAGATTTCAAAATGAAATTCCGCATTGTTTTTTTTTTTTCTAGGAAATTAAAGCTTCCTACTTTTATAATATACAGGAATATATATATAAATATATTGAAAACATTGATGAGTTTCTTCCTCTCAGCTGATGCAAAAACCTAGCTGCTCTGGCAGTTTTATAGGGCACCTGATGTGTTTACTTATCCAGCTGCATTTTTGAAAAGATGACAAGTGATTTACTCATTATCATATGATCTAGCCAATTAACCTTGCTTCCTCATGTTTTAGCACTAAAACAACATAATGTACTGCTGTTTGCTAATTACTGTTTTACCAAATAAACTAACCGTCGACCTTCCCTCCTTTATCCTCATCAATGCTTGCTAAGTTCATCTGACATATTAAAGAATATCACATATTTTGAGACACAACCGCTTTTAGGAAGTCACTTTGACTGTATAGATTTTTTTCCAAATGATGTATCACAATGGCTGCTTACGAAACTAAACTTGTTTATTCAGCTAGCATTGCTTTGTATTCTGTACTTCACAAATTCTTCAGAGGAACTTCTGACCTAAGGGCCACAAGAAAGTGACAAGATATGAAATGAAACAACAGCCTCTTTTTGGTGTGTGACAAAACTTAATAATACTTAGTCTATGTATATTACTTCTGACATTGTGCTGCTTGTCATTCTCAGACTTCAAAGAGCTACCATTTTGGATCTACTGCTCTTGCATTGAACAGCTAATTTATTCTTTACAATGAACATGCATTGTACTACACTAAGAAAAGACTGTTGTATTCACAAAAAGTTAGTTTAGTTAAGAAATTTCCAACCTTGTCCAATATCAGACTGAATTGGAAGAAAATTTCCTCACATTACATTAAATGCATAATGCAAAGAAGAAAGCTAATTCCCACTTTCAGTTCCTGCTTCGCTTAAAAAACAAAGTATTGTTGAGTTCTAAAGCCAACAACAATTTTTTTATGCACTACTATTTTAGGTCCGTTGTTTCGTTCCATTGGTACATAAGATACCACTGCTAGTGTCTACTAACCAGAATCTGCAAGACAAAAGAATCAGGAATGAATTAAAATAGGTTGGGGTTTTTTTTCNGGGGTGCAGGGGTTACACTTTGATAATATGTATAGCTAAGTCATTTCTTACAAATGTTTACTGTGTATCTCGCTTTTTTTGGACAGCACTTTTTTTCCTCAGTGTAGGTTTCTTTTTGTTTTGCCTAGTGTTCTTGGTCAGCTGCTTTTAGAAATCTGTCTCTGACACAATTTTAAGTATTGTGGGACAATAGGGGCAATGAATATATATGTATATTATCAGCGTTGCTGCATTAGACTGGGAAAAATAATCGATAGTCCTTCATTATATGAAGGCAGAAAGCCTTAGGTTAAGACAATGACATATTAAGTTAATCAATATGAAATGAGTTTACACAAAGATAGCTAAGAACGAAGTATGGAACATCAAATAGTGACACAGCTTTCTACTAGGTCACTGAAAAAAATAACACCAGTAATAAACCCATAGTTTAATAAGATGTGTTTAAATAAGTATCTGAATATGTCTAATGAAGACCAGCTTTGGATTTGTTGATTACTTATCGCATTGTCCTCTAAATAATGATATAGAGGCACACATTTCTATCAAGCATGCCCAGCTATGTGCGTGCAAACTTCTATTTAGTTTTCTAACAAATCATAAGGAAAAACTAAAAGAAAAGGACAATATTATGCACAGTAAATGTTAAAACAAGTTGGTAATTAAAGCAATGTTAATACAAATCTCACAAGGGACTCAAACCATATTTTTCATACTCAGGCTACAGCTGACACATCCAGTGCTTTTGGAGTACTTCCACGTAACCCCAGAATTATGAGATAATCATTTTAATTTCATATGTTAAATCTTCTAACATTATGAAGAGCCATTTTCCAGATAGAATTAAACATGTAACAATCTTTGTCTTCCCAGAAGTTAACAATCTCTAAAGGAGATCTTACCCATAACACATGCTACAAACAATTCATACAAAAATGCAAATAATTTTTTTTTTATCTAGCTACCTCTGACAATGAAACTACAATTAACTGATACAAATTGTAAGTGAACGTAGACATCTGCTGAACAAGTTACCTAGACAATCTAAAAGAGCTCTCCAATTTCATTTCAAATGAGAGGACGACAATCTTAGTAATGTTCCCAGTCTTTCATTAGCTCTACAGTTTCATATGACAAGTAGGTATTATACATTTCAGATATGACTGTTTCTGCAGAAACAGTATACTTTGCACTTCTCAATTCCTACTAGTTCAGGTTCCTGTGTTGACTTATTGTAAAGACAGATGAGTATCTAGGCTGTCACGTGAAAACAGCAGAAGCATACAAATAGATATGTGCTTAGTAAATTAAAGCATATGAAAACGTTTTGAAAATGTTTTAAGAAGCACTGCATAGGCATAGTAGAATGCTGATGTTTATCTGTATTTCTCCTATGAGGAATTTACAGCAAAGATGTTATTTTTATTGTTATTTTTATAGTGAACAGCAACAATATAGTGCTAACAATTAACTGGATTTACTTTTTACTACTGTAATTTGATGAAGTAACCTTAAGCCTCACAGTAGGCAGTTGGCAGAAGTCAGAAGTATAAGCAATAGCTGGAATACTAACAAGACAATGACATAAGTCATTGTCTATTTTCATTTTTATTTTTCCAATCAACTTCATCATGTAATAATTATTTTTATGCCAGGTTAAAGACTTCTCAAAAAAAGTTTCAAGTTCATAAAGTATTAAAACATACATAAAAAATTTAGTCTGTAGTAAAAAATTATCCGTACACTAACTTATTAGATTTTCTCACCACTTTCTCCCTTTATTCTGCCATTCAAATAGCTCAGCACTCACACAGACTTTAGAACTATACACTCCATACAAGCTTACATGGAAAAGATGGATATTGCTTTACTTCTGCAGAGTACACATCACGTAGCTTCAGCTAGGGTAAAAGAATTTGAACTCATAAGCAAATCTCTTCCTTCAAGAACCTGGAGTTATTGCAGCATATATTGGCAAGCACTGTTAGAAATTATGAATGGATTTTTTTTTATCTCCATTAGAAAATTTTTAACAAAACTTGAAAAATAGAAATGAATTTAAAATGGCTAACACATTACACATTCACATTAATGTGTATAATAATACATCATACACATTAATGTATCTTTATTCTTAACTCAATTGCAGAACCATAGATTCAACATGTCTGTCTTTGACCATTATAAATCCTTCATCTGATTTTACTAAGTAAAAAAATTTCAAAGTACAGAGGACAAAGGTGTTTGGAGGACATTTATTCTGCACTGATATCATGTGGCAATTCTTTTTTTTAAAAGGAGTATTCAAATAATATTTTTAAGTAAAGCCTAATCACAATTTAAGATATAACATCTTTTAAGACAAAACTTTGTTGCAGAATTAAGTGAGGAATCAAAAGTCTAGAAGTATCATTACCATGGAGGAATGGAAAGAAGCAAAACAAACTATATAACTAAATCAAGAGTCAGGTCCAAAATAGACTACCTCCACTCAGAAATATAAAAAAAGCCTGAAAATTAGTAGCTTTATGGACAACAACATCAGTGACACAAGATGGTAGAAGTCTTTGGGAAGAATGAAAACAAAAATGAAGGATAAAAAAAAAAAAAACAACCAAAGCAAAGGCACAAGAACGTATGTGGCATACTAAGCAATTTTGACCTGCTCAGAATTCAGTCTGAATTAAAATTGATGCAAGGCACCTTGACAGCAACCTGTGGAAGTTATGCAAGAGAAAAAAGCCACACTGAAGCAGAGGGGTGAAAAAATTGACAAGAACAGTACAAGCTGCCTAGAGAGAATGATAGGACAGAACTGTACGTTTGTTTTCCATAGTCTAGTGTACTTTCTCAAGTCTTCCAGAGGGCAGCTTCACAAAAGTTATGAGGTACTTAAAGTTGCAGAAAAGCAACTATGGGGGGGGTGACAAAAAGAATCTTTCAGCTAAATGCCTAACTCTTGCTGACCAAACCTTGAACTGGCTACAGCCTTGCTGTGGAAGTACCTATATCTCTTTAAGTAAAATCCATCAAAAACAGAGGGATTTTAATGCAGAAAAACTTATTTAAAATGAAATAGAAGCTGGGAACTTGTTCAATAGAAGGAACTCAAAGCACCTACAAAGACAGGACTAGGAAGGCTTGCACAAACCACCTCCTGCCTATTATCCTGACTTGTGAAGACAGGTTTCTCTTGTGCGTTTTTTTCCCCTCAAACCACAAAATCAATTTTTAGGTGACTAAAAATTCCACTTTATCTACAGTCAATACAGATGCACAAATTTGTCTTATGATTCTCTTTTCACCCAGTATATCCTACAGTTTCTGAAATCTCTGCTGTTGCCAGACTGAGTAGTAGCTCTCAATTATTTTTTTTTCCGTCAATTTAGCTGTATTGGTGGTTTGTTGTCTTTTTTTTAAATCTATGTTACTCCATAAAATTAAAAGGCTTTAGTTTCATAAAACTCATCTTCATATTTCCCACAAAACCTTTTTTTTCCTTCTTCATCATTTCAAGTTTGAAATGGTACTTTACTTCCATTTTAACATGGTACATTTTCAAGTTGCATGCACAGGTGCTTGAAAGTAGGAGATACACGCATGGATTTTATTATTTTATCATTAAATATGTCATGCCCATATATGATAAATTTATTTCAATTAGAACAGCAATAGTGATTTTTATACGAATCAAGCAAAAAAGCATCTACCATTAAGTTTTCGCTGTCATATTAAGAAGTATTTTGATGTTTTGGTGGTCAATCATACTATCAGATTTACTCAATAACTTCACTGAAATTTGTGAGCTGCGCAGACTCTTAAAGATCTTATTCCACCATGAGCAACAAAATTAAGAGAATGGAGAAGAAACCTTCATGTTATATAACCAATATTGTAATTTTGCATTATAGCTATACAGTTTATTGGAAATAAGGATTCTTCACTCGTTTATTTTGTCTAATATTCTCTAAATGCTGTAGCTGAAATGTCATACTCCCTGGTTTCTTGTGATTGTGTTCTCAGAAAGAAGAGCTCCAACAGCTTTTGCTGCAATCAGACTTTGCTACCAAAAACACGCTTTTCATTAAATTACTAGAAAAATAAAAATGAAAACAAAGGTGGCATGAAATTAGATTACACAGTACGGAATTATTTACAGCAGCCCACCAAGCCCTTCATCAGGGGAGACCGTAGTGTCTGAGTCTACAGAATTTATGCAGCTTGACTGTGTTACATCTGGAGGTTGACAGCTGGTTGCTATGTACACCTAATTTATCCATGTAGTAAATACCACAAGCAGAGAAGTCTACTCACCTAAGACTTATGGTTCAGTTGGCTTAGTATGTTGTGCTGAAAATAAAATGTAAAATAAATTAACACTTCTTCCTCACACTTCCTCAGCAGTGCATGATACTCCATAGTGTAAATACATTAAATGAAGCGTCTTCATTGTAATTACACATCTGCTAAAGAACAAGATTTTTGATGGCAAGAGAAAGGGTGAAAAACCCTGCTAACTGTCTTTTGTTAGTATGGTAACAAAATTATTTAATGTGGTCTAAGTACATGACTAAGAAGAATACTAAGAATGATGCATGTCAGAATGCTAAAAATTACTTTCTAAGAATATCTGTAACTAATTTATAATCTACAACTAAGAAAATCCATATTCTCCACTCTTATGAGATTTCCACAATAAAATACAAAAGATTGCCCCCTTTTTGAACTTTCTTAAGCTGCATCTAAATCTCAAGTAATGCAGTTTTCTTTCTGAATAATCAGATATATCTTTTTCTCTTGTAAATAATGCCAGCTGAAGGGTACAGAAGTTTTTGGAGAAGTTCAAAGTAATCTCACCTGCTACTGTGAATATTATCCTCCTGTTATCATACATAACTCTTCCTCCGATTTTTATTTGTACCACACGGGCAGTATGTTTATACAATACATAACAAATCTGGGGAAACTCAATTCTTTTACTTGAATATAAGAGCTTTGTAGAGTGAAAACTGTCATCTTGCTCTTAAAATTTATGTTTCTAAATATATCTTTATTTGCTTACTTAATTTGAATCAATGGATTGTGTTGAAAGGGTCCTTAAATATCATTTAATTCTAACTCCCCTGCTGTATGCAGGGTTGCCAACCACTCAATCAGGCACTAGATCAGATTGCTAGTATCCCATCCAACCTGGCCTTGAACACCTCCAGGTACAGGGCACCCACAACTTCTCTGGGCAAGCTGTTCCAGTACTGCACCATCTGCATGAAAAATTTATTCCTAATATCTAACTTATTCTTCCTCTTTTTATTAAAGCTGCTCCTCCTCTTCCTATCACTAATTGCCTGCGCAAAAAGTCCGTGTCCCTCCTGATTATTATTATTATTATTATTATTTTTTAACTCCTGGAAAGCCACAGTGAGATCTGCCCAGAGCTTTCTCTTCTCCAAGCCCACCTCCCTCAGCCTGTCTTCATAGGAGAGATGTTCCAGTCCTCTGATCATCTTCACAGGCCCTCCACGCTAAGTGGATGACTCACACACATTGAATTCCCTAACTGTTCTAGCAAAAAAACATTAGCTAAATCTGTCTTATAAACATACACTTAATTACAATGTTTATAGTTATAACACAAACATAAGCAAGTTGGAGAAGTCTAATCAGGTGATTTATCTGCTGTCTTCATTTGACTGTGCATTATCTGCGTGCCTACTGAACAAAATGGTTAGAACTGGAGACTGGTATCAGAGACCCTCTGCTTATTCTCCTGCTACAAAGGAGAATGCTTTTAATATTGAAAATGCATGACAATAATCAGAAGACATGTAATTTATGGATATAATAAGGTTAATATTCTTGACCACTCATATTTAAGAAAATAGTTTATATACTGTTGTTCATAATAAAATCCATGGGGAAAATATGATATTTGCTATATAAAAATCTGATTAAAAGGAAGCTAAGGTAGTTTTCTGTTGATTTTCACACGTTCTGGAAATACAGATCACACATGATGTTACAACTAGATCTCAATAGCTGTGTTAACATAGGTCAAGCTGAGACAGACACTACAAGATGTTAAGTTACAAATTTAAGGCTATTTGACATCTATACAGAGAACATTACTACTTACTAGATGATTTAGTAAAGTTTAGATGTAAAGTTCTGTGACAAACCACAGATACAGCATGCTTCATCCCTTTTAGGACCTCAGGAATAGGATATGTCAAAATAAGATCAGTAATATAGTGATTGCAATTCTGTTATTTCAGAACTACGTTGTGGGCACCAAACGTTAAAAAGCAGGCTGACCGTGCCTTTGTCATGACTTGCCAAGAATTATGTTTAACAAATTTAAAAAAAAATAAAGCAGGATTAAGACAAATACAGAATCATAGAATAATTTAGGTTGGAAAAGACCTTTGAGATCATCAAGTCCAACCATCCACCTACTCCTACAAGTCCAATGCTAAACTGCATCTTTAAATGCCACATTCACACATCTCTTAAACACCTCCAGGGGCAGCGACTCCACCACCTCCACAGGCAGCCAGTTCCAACACCTAATTGTCTCTTTACATGAAGAAGTTCTTCCTGATGTTGTCTAAACCTCCCCACTGCAACTTGAAACTGTTTATTTCTGGCCTTTCACTTATTACCTAAGAAAACAGACCACTGCAATCTCCTTTCTGGTACCTACTGAAAGCCATGAAGCCTCCTTTTCTCCCGGTAGAACAGCCCCAGTTATCTCAGCTGCTACTCACATCTTTTTTACCAATCCTGTCATAGGACTTGTATCATAATCCTGCAAGAGTGGACTCTTCTGAACCGCATGCTATTTCTTCCCAGATGCCCTCATCCATAACTCACTTTAAAAAAAAAAAACAACAAACTTACTAGTAGCCTACGTGGTTTTTTTCCTCGTTTAAGTTTTATTTAGGTGTAACTTATCATTACTACAGACCTCTCATGTACAACACTCTGAGTTCCTAATGAATCGGTATTCCTTTTCACCACAATGTTTTTTCAAATAGTATCGAGACTGTCTGCAACAAAGTTTTGCGTCAGAAACAGCAACAGAGAATATTCCAAAAGCTACTACACCTTCTCTACCTTTCAGCTATCAAGCTGGATTGTGCTTCTAAGACCTCTCTGCTATTTGAATACATGTGTGGGCACCAGCTGTAAGTACTCCCTTACTACGTCCATTTCGGTATTCAGCAAGCAACATATCAAGCTTCTCACTGACCTCACAAATCTAGTTGTATATATATCTGTCCAGAAATGTAATCTCTCTGTATTACATACTCCTATCAGTTGGAAACTCTGATGCCAGACTATTATTTCTTCTATAGGAAATGACTCAGTACCATGAGAAGGCTGGGTTAGCAAGGTGGAAAAAGCAGGGCTGAGAGTTCAGACTGTAGCCTACTCCAGAACATTCTCTAATGCTTTGTTTGTGTAACTATCTCCTTCAACTCTTTCAGTGCCACAGGGTCAGTCACAAGGAAGGACTACTCTTCAAGAGGGGTATGGATTACTTCGCCCACAGTGCATTTACGTGTAAACAGCCTGTACATAGATGAGGAAGTGATCACACCATGTATAAGTGAACCATTCTAATCCTCCTGATAAAATGAAAAGAACAAGAATTTTTCTGTACCACTAAATTGCCTGTTTGGACAAAGATGAAGTCATCTGGCCTCTGCAGATATTTAACAGTACAGTATCTTCCTGAGAGAGAGTCAAGTAACAGCCCATTGCATTTGGAAAAAATTCAAGTATTATTTCACAGAAATCCAATAAAGTACAATTGATTTGCTATTTTCAAAAGCTTTAATAGAATCTTATGCACAGAGTACTGCAATACAAACAGCACACAATCCAAGAGTAATGTAATATCATTTCTGGTGCTAGGTGAGACAAAGAAGAGAAAGACAATGAAGAGAACTAACCATCCAAATCTTTGACTAGCTATCCAGAACAACTTAGAAAACATGGGAATACCACTATTTCTAAAACTTCAGTCTGTCCTTCACTATCCCACCTGAATTTGACCTTTGAGAATGAGACCTGAATATCATAAGTATTACGTATAATAATATAAACTATGTATTACACTAAGGACAAAGTTTTCCACATTCAGTACCTGAATCTAAAAGATACATGTCAACATTAGGGTTCTGACTTTGTACTTTATAGCTAAGTACATTGACATATTCTCCTTAGCATCTGATAAAGCTTTGAGATACAAAGCACCAAAAAGCCCTCAAGTTAAAACATCTCATATGGGAATACATAAACCTCAGGCATACACATTCCCTTTCCAACTCTCTGATGGACTGCATCATCCTCAGTTTCTTTGCCTTTGCTTTTAATCACTTTGTTACACCTGCATTGTTCTCTCAACTGTCCTTGTCCAAACAGTCACAATACCTTCAGAAACACTCTGTTAATTTAATAAGTTGTTCAATTCAGGTAAGCAGTAGTTAAAAAAAAAAAAAAAAACAAGAAAGGACTTAGAAAACAAGTCTGAAGCATGCCTTCTAGCTTAAGTGATTTCAGAGGCATTAAAAAAATAAATCAACACCACAGAAAGCCCCATCAACAGCTCTGAAAATGTTGTGGAGAGCAAGCAGCTTTTGTTTTATTTATTTATGTTTCACGCAGAATATACCGATTCACTCAAGCGGAGGCTTCTTGTTTAAACTGATACAGTCCAACAATAACAAAACACCATCAGAAAAGATTCTCTGGATCAGCAAACCAGAAAGAAAGCAATCACAAAACAGTCAAGAGAATTGTTCTACAGACACTCACAGCTGGGTAAAGGGAGTCAGAAGCAAATCTCTGCTCTAAATCTGGCCAAGCAAGCAACTATCTCATTCTTATTCTCTGCAGTTGATATATGTACAAATGTAGAAAATTAACTGCGGTTCCAAAAGAATAGCAAGCCATAATAATCACAACATTTTTCTATACTTTTTACTCTTAATGCACATTACAAACTGTGGGTGCTGCCCTTGATAATGGTTAGCAGTTTCACTTTTTTTCCTCGAAGACAGAAACCACACTAGGTATCTGTTTCTGTAGTTCTGAATGTCTTCAATTACATATTAACAAGACAACAGAACTCCTATTAATGCTTCATAGGAGAATGTTCTGCCACCTGTACCTCAACATTTTTTAAGATATTGTGCACACAGGCTGTTGCTGCTTTGCTTGATTAGAATGCTGACAGTTTTACAACTCTTAAGATCTACATAATACATTCAAACTATGTTATCTCCTCCATTTTCTAGTGTTTTGGAAGATCAAGCCAGAGTCACAAGTACAGGCCTTGCAAGATCTTATCAGAGCAAGACTAGGCTTTAGATATTGTTTTATGGGATGATCTATTTTTATTTTAAAACTGGAACTAATATTAATAATTGAACAATATTTAATATGCCATTGCTTCATAGTGCATACTGTTTATAGCTGACAGATATGTTGTATAGAAAATATACATAGAAACATTTATCAATCTATGGTAATCATGTATACATGTGAGAAGCTAAAATATCCTTCACTGTTCGACACTGCTCAGCAACAAATAAAACATTTCTGTTATTAATAGTTTCTTCTAAATCCAAAACACAGCATCATGCCAGCTACTAGGAAGAAAATTAACTCTAGCCCAGCTACAACCAGGATACTCGGTTTGCACACAGTAATTTCACATCACAGCAAGAAGGAAGCAGTAATATTAAGCATTCAAATACTTTATATTCTGAGTAAAATCTTCCTGTGTCACAAGCTGCAGACTGATGGTAAAGCTGATAGGTAAAGGTCACAGACTGTATCACAGAGCAAAGTCCGAAATACAGGATATCAATATTTTGGCCAATTCACCAACATTCATGACAACAGCACCAGAAAAAAAGGGCTGGTTATTAACGGGTCAGAAAGTCTGTTGGGTGAAATGCATTTATAGAATAAGTGTCACATTTTATTTTATTTTTTAACTTATTTCTACTAATTACATGCGTTTGAGAGATTTAAATACCTTTCTGACTGACCTTCAGACTCAGATCGTGTTTACTCAACATGATGCATTCTTTTGATTTCCTCATTATTATCTTTTAAAAAACACCACTGACAACAAAAAAGACTCCAAATAGCAACTGCACTTGGTACGTTCTCCATTACACAAATGGATTTATAATGCCTGTAAGATCCATTTCACCGTGGAACACTACAGTGTTTTAGCGGGCTCATTACACGCTGCCACTCTGTCACTCAATTCTAGCTATAAAAACTCATGCTTTGTTTTAGTAGCTTTGATTGTGTATATCCTTCAGCAATAGAAAGCTTAAAGTACTATGAGAATATCTACCAGAGTCATTTATGTCTAAACTGCTGCAAAGATTAATTCAAGATCTCTCAATTTTTTTTTTTATTTAATAGTTGATGTATTTATTTTTAATAACATTACCAGATTTCTACTACAAAAGACCCCTGAACAGTGAAAATTGGAATGGAAGCCTGAAAGTATTCAAGGAATTTTATAAGTCCAAGTGTTTTTGAAACAGTTCCTTTTTCCCCCCCTCTACAAATTAGTCAAGTTAAACTAAGTATAATATAAACAAATCTTAATGCTTAACTAATACTCCTCTTTAATTAAATGCATACAGCTATCATTAAAATAAAATTACCATCCAATCATACTCACTCAGCATCAACAAATAATGCATTTTTTTTTGTTAAATCTTACAAAAAACCCAACAAAAAACAACGAAAAAATCACACCTTATGATCTTCCTGAAAGTTAATTGGCAATAATAAGTATTATTCTGAATTGCCCTTACTACTAGACAATTTTAGTGAATACATGAGTGAAGAATTTTCGTTGGACAAAAAGGCTAGGTTCCACTTCTGATACTTTCCAGCTAGATGTTTCTAGCTATAACTATAAATTCCCATACTCTATTTAGGAATTCTTTAAATCATTTATTAGATAAGTGTTAATTCAGAGCTTATGTCATTTTACAATTGTCATATGACTTTAAATGAAAATCAGCAAATAGCATGTGGGCGTACAGATGTTTGCGTGTACACGAGAGCAGAACTTCCCTTCTATTTATTTCTTAGATTCATGGGCAAGGACAGCCCATTCTAAAGACACACTTCCAGAAAACAACAGCAACAATAATAGGAGTACGTGATTTCTCAGTAGCATATTAATAAGCAGTAGCAAGTATTTGGTGCTTTCCAGCCCAGTGAGCTCATCTTTCTCAAGTTCAGCTCTACTCTCGAGGATTGAAATCCAAGCTCTCTGTAATTTGTTCTCCACAAATGACAAGTTACAGCAATTTCAACTGCATCACATGCTCACAGCATACCCTGCAAAATTCTCATCTCAGATACTACCCCGGCACTAAGAGAAAGAAACATAGGAGAGGCTACATAATTCTACTAAGCCAGTTATGAAGAGGGTGAGATAGATAATTTGTTTTCATTGGAAGCCAATTTTGAACATCAGTTATGTACTCACAAAAAACCACAGCTGGTATGTGATATGGAACATGCTGGATATTATCCCCGCGTCAAACTTCCTGCTTATATCTCATCTACACTGATGATCAGCTGTTCTGCCTCTATAGCTGATGAGTAATTTCCACTAAAAGGTCCTGAGAATCACTTCCTGCATCACTACAGCCCATATTTCACAATATATACTTAAGCAATTATAAGAGTTTATGATTTCCATACTTGCAGTTGCCAACAATTCTCTTCATGGGAAAGGAAGCCATCTCTGGATTTCTGTTCCAGTTACTCAATGGAAATGCAGGAAAAGCCCTGTGCGAGAGTCAGCTCAAGAAAAAAAGAGCATGATGTGAACAGCTCCTTTGAACATGAAATGGCTTCAATACAACATCTTTAAAAGAATAATTTTGTGAGGACATGCAAGTGTAATCTTTATGTTTTTCAAAATACTCAAGTATAACCCTAATCTTGATGAGATTGCATGTGCTATTCTCTTATTTCATATACTGTTATAAACTGAACTAACACATTTAAATACATGCTTCTATTTTTATGTATTATGTCTTCTGAAGAATCATGAATTAATTTCCCAGAAAAAAAATAAAAACACACTTCAAAAGAAACAATATTTTATTGGAAATGAACTTTGAAGTGCTGTCTACTGTTTTGTTCTGTTCTGTTCCTATTTAGCAATTAAATACATATCAAGAATACACCCTGCCAACTCTGCAGAAATATACTTCCAAAGGGATGACATTCAGTTTCATGCATTTATTTGCTGTGGCACAAGATTTGATCAACACCATGACAACAAGAAATCCCAGAATTTTTATACTTCGAAGTGAAAGATACTTATATATAAAAATGTATCTTGTGACAGATGCTAATTAAAAGAGAGTAATGTTGAAAAAAGCCAAGTCAGTACATTAATTTGCTAAACTTACCATGTCTATTTTGCATTGACTAACAGAGGAAAAATATAAACGAAAACATCCAAAACCAAACCTGAACAGAAATGAACAAATAAAACCCGAAGAACACAAGAATAGATTTCCAAAAGTAAACAATGAGGAATATATAATTGCATCTCACACAGCACGTCATACAGATGAATATTCTCCCATGCAACCATTCGTTATTACCTTGGTGTATATTTTATAAATTTGTCTCACCTTTAACAGTTTATTAAAAATGTACAAACAAACAATTCAGATTAGGTTTTCCATCTCAGTGAAGATTAGTTACTCTTGCCAGATTCAATCAAATATTTAATTTGTGATGACTACGAGAACAGAAGGGAGTTTCACTTCCTAAAAACCATTTAGCTGTCTCATTGAGAGATGTCCTATTGAAGAAAAAGATCACAAAACTATCAAGAAAATCTTTTAAATGCAAGATTTTAAGTAAAGATCGTCTTCACCAGTTACAAGTTGCTATAATAGCTATGACAGCCTAAATAGTAAAAGTTTATTTTTTTTTTCTGGTTTTCACCCTCAGTGATCTCAAAGATCATCTGAACATAGTCAGAGACTCAATGAAAGTCTGAATATTTGGCTTCAGCTGCCTTTAATTCATTTTGTGACCTTGATCAAACTACTGATTTATGTAAGCTGCGATACTAGGAAAATTCCTTCTATACAAAATGCTTTTGTTTTCTCAATGGAAGGCTGCCACTGATAAGTATTAACAAATCTTACCTTTTAGATTAAAAGCTTGTAAGCTTTAAATGTCACACGTGGGCTATTACAGCAAGACCAAACTAGAGCCAGTAGTAAGAAGAAACATACATTAGCTTCTCATGTTTCACTCATATCAAGATTTGAGTGTTTGAATATAACTTTGGTACATGGGGCACAAGAAATGTCACAGGGACCAGCGGAGATTTACGTATTAGAGAACAGTAGCAATTAGTATGCATTCAGATCTTTACTTACTCCACTAAGTAGTACTACAAAGAACAATCAGCATAATGAACTATTAACATATGTGCTAACAGAAGGTGCTTTTACTGTAACCTGTAAATAATACTTATTCAAGGAGAGCTGTTCAACAGCCAACACAGGAATATTGTAATTGAACAAGGCCACTGAAGTAATTTCAGTGTGCTGACTAATAATGATTTATTTATTCAAATTTCATTCATACTATGGCTGCTTATAAATTGATATTTGTACCATTTCTAAAAGCATTTACCCTTACCAATGTACACAGGTCGCTCCAAAAGTAATGTTTATTTCCTGTTTATTTCCATTTCTAAAAGCAAGAGCACAATAACACTATTTGATAGTGTTCTCAGCTACAAAACACTAGCTTTCAGCATAGTCAACACCAGTAGCTGTGCATTTTCAGCAGCCTTGAGCAAGAGCCTGCATGCCGCACATAACAATTTGCACCAGTGGAGGTGACTGTCAATGTTGCTACTGCTGAAACACCACCCATTGCCTCTCTGTGCTCACGTCCACTGTTTGGTCTGCAGAAATGTTCACCAAGCATCAATGAATGTCAGCAGGCGCTACTTTTTCCACATAGAGGATTTCAGTGACGCACTTTGCTTCGTACACACTTCCATATCAGACGCCACTCTGTCAGACTGCCCCTCTGCTGCCAGCTGTCACACAGCAACAACATGTCACAGAAGGTGGTGGGAAGGTTCAGCCTCTACTGCCATACCACCAACATCCACCTCTGATGTTGCGGGCCAAATATTAAAACAGGAGGCATTATTTTCAGAGCAGTCCTTGCATTTTTGAAGACAGTTTCCATGAATCCCCTCAATTCACAAAGCAGCAATTTTATCTCTGCACATCTAGCTATACAATTAAATCTGTTGGCAGGCGGTTTTCTTATAGAATCTTTAGCAATGCACATTGTTACCTATGGGGATTAGCTTTTGGTTGCTCTAGCAGCATTTTCATTAAAACTTGCGTTTTGCATGATTATTTTATTATTATTATTTTTAAGTTTAATCAATCTGAATTTTTCTCTGAGCACATATTGGCACAAGACTGCAATCAATGCATAAAATGAACCCTTTTCAGATATCAGGTAAAACTTAATACATATTCCGATGAATTAAAATATATTTCAGAAGTGTACCAATGCTTCATACAGTCAATTTCATTTAACTTGTGTAGTGATTTCTTCACTGACAGCGACAAAGAAAATGTTTCATTTAGCACGGCTTTTCTTCTCGCATTATTCTACATAACACACGTGAATGAAAACCAGATAACAGCACCACATCTAACTTGAGAACATTATTCAGTATTCTTCTATAGAATCATCTTTGAGGATGATTAGTGCATTAAAACAAAACTAGATGAATCCTGCAAACCCATAAGTGACACAAATCAGTTTACCTAACCAAATCTGGTGTCATTTAAGTCAATAAATAAATGGAAAGGAAAAATCAAAATCAAAATGAGTACAGAGGTGCAGTGCTGGTGAGGATCTGATATTATTGCAGATACTAGAAGTATCTAGCACTGTTTCTTTCTCATATAGTTCAAATAAAGACCTATGATGGAGTATTCATAAAACATAGCAGATAGACTTGAAAGCAAATTGTTAATTTGTTTTCAAGCACTTGGTTCGTGGGTTAACTTTGATAGCAGAAAAGTTTAAATGCAGGATAAAATTGAATTATCCACTTTTCATCAGTCCTAGAAGTTAGTCAGGATTTTGGAAGAGAATAGTGCTAGAAATGTGACGTACTGTTGACAGGCAAAATATTTATTTTCTTGTGAGATGCATAGTCGTATCCTTGTATCATATTTAGAAGATGATATATACACAGATTTACTGTAAACAGAAACAGAAGAATCACACACAGAAGACTAATGAAATATTTGACTATAAAATATGTCAAATCCATCAAAAGGGGTTGCAAAGGAGCTGACATGCCTATATGTTGATGAAAGAGAAGTCAATCATGGAGGGGTTACAGAATCAAAGCAAAAGGTTACAGAGGCCCCCATCTGATTAAGCTAAATTGACGCAGCAGAAAATTACTGTCATTTGACATTCAATATTCAGTCACGAATCACAGTAACTCTAAATTTTTAAAAATAAAAAATGGATGCAAAATTTTATAATTATATTTCTTTTGGACTACTTCATCCTGCAAGTCAGGACTATTTGCAGAGTTGGAGACTTGAGATAGAGCCATTTAAACACTTTTTGTTCGTAGCCTGTTGTACACTGTTTTGTCAGTTGTCAGCCCTACCTCTTATTATTCATCAACCTTTTTAATTAGGCTCATTAGTAAATGACTTAAATACTCCTTATTACTTATTAGTAAATAAAGTAAACAATCTATGAACTCAAGATTTACAAAGTATTGATAATTGCATTACCTAACTTTTACGATTAGATACTTTCTATTGCAACTATTATTTTTTCTTTTTTTTTTTTTTAATTTTATTTTTAACCACTTGGGAACTGTGTGGAGCAGTGAATGACTCCAACTTCAACGTTTATTTTATCCACGTATTGTCCACAGAATGCTTTTGGCAAATATTTCCTGAGTTACACATCAGCATTTCATTTCAGACTCAGTGTAGCAAAGAGGAGGTGAACAACACACCAAAACAAGTAGTTCAGTAAATACGGTAATGAGTTCATTCTGCACAGACTACACGCGCAGATTAGGTAACCCTGGGAAAACAGTTTTGACTCAGACCGTGTTTATTAACTTCCTCACATATCTGACATTTTCGGAGCAACCAGGACTATTCCTCTTCAGTGCTCTCCCTCACCTTCTACAACAAAACACTTACATAATTAACACGAATATCTAACTTAGCAGTCCATTTCTCAATGTTGATCTCCCAGTACCTCTTGTTTACATCAAAGAGAAGCAAAAAAGATTTTAGTTCTACATCTGGCTTGTTTGTAAAATGCTATTGTCAGCTGTGCCAAATGCAATCATCAGTTATGTATTCCTTAAAGGTGCTGTCTCTCCACTGGAGTCAGACTACATGCATTTGACAGACATTCCCTAGCTACTACCCAAGATGGTTATATGCAATTACTTTACTCCAGTTTCCAAAACACATTTGAGGTATGCAGTTAGGCAATTTAAAAAATATTTAAGAAATACAAAATAATTCTGGGTTACTTTTATAAGTTTTGCTTCCCAGATGCTGATTACTTGCCCTCAAGTACCTTGGTAATATGTCCGTCTTTCACTTGCAGTGGATTACTTCTAAATAGTATTTAGAAATACTGTTTAGATCCTGTAAAGAACTCCAAGACCTTAAGACACCACCAGGGATCTGGACCAACTAACATAACATGGATAAATCCTCCCCAGTTCTGAGCTCTGGAATGGTTGTGCAGAAATACAGCACCACCAGAAACAAATGCCAGAAAACTAAGTAAAAACTACATTGAGTGATTCACAGAGATGCAACTAAAATAAAGCCTATATTTCACATACTATGATATTTGCTGGTAAATAATAACACAAATTTTCCAGATAATTGTCTACAGCTAGGTACTCTAATAATGTTTCTGATACATTTTAAGATTGAAATTAGATAATTATAATACATTCTAATTTATGGAAATTAATGAAAACTCATGGGCATAGAATGATCTCAGTACTGTTTTCCAGCTGTTCTTACTCTCCCTCTCTCGCTGGTATCTGAATGCAGCAACTGATGGAGGAAAGGCTAAACATTTCTTCTCTGAAATTTTAGTATCCACCCTCTAATATGGGTCCATAAGCAACAACCCAGGAGCAAATATGATGTCTCTTACATTGTGTCTGTCTCAATCTTGTATGTATTCCCATAACTTAATAAAGACTGAAGTGCAGCCCTGCTGGAGAGGAAATTGCAATGTTAGCATAAATCTTATTTAACCAGATTCAAAATGGAAAGAAAATCTTCTGAGTTTTTCTTAAATGACATCTATTTTAGACCAGTCTTCCACAGTAGTTATCATTATAGAGTATTTCTCATGTAAAACAGGGCCTGACATGGCAAGGTCAATAAGAATTGTCACAGAAGAGACATCTCACATTTCTTGTAAGCTCTAAAGGATTCTATTCTATTCTGATGATATATATGACAAAGTCGGGGGGGGGGGAACACACAAAAAAATCATCCACATCTGACAGGAAAACTCCACCAAATAATTGTTAAACACGAAGAATTTTCTGATCACAAGAAGTTTTATTTTTTTCTCTCATATTTTCTCCTTTGGACATTCTTCACCAAACTGATTTTCAAGTCTAGCAGATCTGAAGGTGCAATAAGGAAGACATGCTTGCTCACGTAGCTCAAGTCTCATCTGTTAGCTGACAAAGAAACTAAGATCACAGCCACTACACAATGTTACTGTGCTTTGGCCAGCTGTATTCCACATAACATGGGAACAATACTAACGCTGTTTCCGAACTCACAGTGCTGAAACACATCAGGAAAATCCCTCAGCAAAATAAGTCTCAGAATATGATTGTTCTTCTAGTCAGAAAAAGATTTTCCCTCCACCACCTCTTCTTGGAAGCAAATTTAATCTTTTTTTATACAAACCACCACACCCTGGAGAGTATACCATAAGGCCAATTAATCATGAATATAAAACAATACAAAAAACACCTCTCATTTTCTACATTGTTACTGAGAAATCCAGCTATAGCTTGCTGGACTGGAGACAGCTACTTTCAGAGAGAAGCAAAACATTCCAGTGCCAATAGCTCACAGACTACTTAGCAAAATTCAAAGTTGATGGATTTAGCTATATTTGAACAAATAAATATATTTATATTACAAATTTTAATAACCCTGTTCCAAAATGTTAACAAGTACAAGGCCAGGCAGGCAGTGGACTCAGTAAGCCAGTCCTACGTCCTGTCATGGCAAACATGAAGAGCAATTGAAAGAAGACAACTGTGACAGTAACAACATGAAACAAAAAGCTATTAGACTGGCAAAGTATGAGCAGCACTGCTTGACACCAAAAGCTTCCCTGAGGACTGATATAAACAGAGGTGTTAGAAGATAGAGCGGTCTGAACACGTATCATTGTGAATGAAGCTGTGTGTCAGGAGTGGGCACAAACACACAGTGGAAAGCAAAGCAATCATAAAAAGTATTGGGAGAGACAGGTGGAAACAATGTGAGAAGAATTTGCTTCTTGGGTATGCTGTGCACTTTAAAGTTTTTCTCTGCAGACAGATTCAAACCCGTTTCCTGTTCGAATCCTGCTGTGACCAGGGAAAATGAGAGTTTCTGAGCAAACAGTAAGAAACGAAGAGCTGACAAGGCACAGGTGAAATAGGGAGTCAAAACTAAATAGGTAGTCTACAACTAACTGAGTTGCATATTAAAAAGGCTGCTTTGACTCTGACAAAACTCTAGAACTAGGTTCACTGCTGTTGCTTTTGAGGAGAGGGCCAAGATTTGATTCCATGCAAGAGAATAATGAAGATGGCAGGCCTATGGTCTGTACCAGTGGTTACCTTTATCTACTTACTTCTGTAGTTGGAGAAGAAATGAGGTTAACTCTCCAGAATTCTCTCCCCACTGCTCCCCATGAAGAGGTTGTATCCAAACCCTCCATTTCTTTCATGCTTCCTCATTCCTGCCCTCCCCCTCATCCTTGGAATAATAGACTCCAATCTTGCTTATTCTACTGAAAAGTTTGGATCTAAACTGAAAATGAATCATTCTTATTTTAGACACCTGTCCAAATAAAATTGTCCATTTTTCATCTATCGCTAATCAGAAACATTCCCATATGTTAAGCAGAACTAACTCATAGTTCCTTCCTACTTTTAGGATTCTATGACTCTAAATTAAACAACTCCAATATATAATGAACTCTGATTGTCTATTTATCTGGTCATCATCTGATTTTTTTCCTCTTGAATAAGTTTAAGAACTTCCGTTAGTAAGCCCAGCTCCTAGTCGTACAAAGACTGCATACAAAGGAAAAATAAGAAAATAAAACACCACAACAGCATAAATAGCTTATGGTTTGTCCTGATTGGGTACAGTTGAAGCACATAGCCTGACTTACCCTGCTCCCCACAGAATAATAAAATATAATAAAACCAGACACTGGTATTTAATAATTTCCTCCTAATGCCCAGGTTATTCTACACAATAACAAGAGATGCATTGTATAATGAATCTAACATTTAATTGGGCAATAGTGTCTTCAAAAAAAAAAAACCAATTCCAGTAAGATTTTCAAAGCAATTAATTCACAAGGAAGGGCAGGAGAAAAAACAATACGAGGTAAAACAAGAGAACACAAACTGAGAAGGATCAAATTAAGGATTTGGATTAATTAAGGAAGGAACCCAAGAAGGATATATATTCCCAAACATTCTGCAAGCACGCAGGAAAGGAGATTTGATGTTATCAACAAGCATTTTTAGGCTATTAAAAAGTATTTGGTGTAACATATTAATTTTAGCAGAATAACCATCACTACAAAACTTTTCTCCTTTCACTAAATATTTCTGTTAATGCTATGACTTCAAAGCACATCAGGTTGTGCTTCATTTTTTGATGAGAAGACATCTGAATAAATTTTTTTTTCCAAATCCTATTTATTTTGTAATGCTATGAAAACAATAGCGCAAAACCAAGATAGCTCAGGTCAGTTTTACCAGATAATTATGAGAGAGTGGGGCTGAGGCACTGTTTTGTTTTAGTGAACCTACTAGAAGCAGAATTGGATATCTTACTTCTGGAATCGAAACTGATAAAATACAGATTTTACTAGAAGATTAATATTCAACTCATTAAAAACAAGGGAAGTTTACAAACATGTAAGATGCAATAAGAACCTTGTCATGTCAAGAACTGTCGTACCATTATTTCTCTTACACTAGAATTAGTTTAAGATAAGGAACCTGCAAACGATTACATTTCTGGTATATCCAGTGGATATGCATCTCAACTTAAAGAGCTATTAAAGAATTAACCATGAACGTTTTCCCAGAAAAATGAGACTGTTTTGCCTCTCCTTCCATGACTGCTCTCCTCCAACTCCCACCACTTAACCTCACATTCCTGACATGAGGACATTGTGTAGTCTTATCCTGACAAGCTGCACTGTGTATTTGGAACATACGCTCAAGTCATTACTTTGAGATCTTAAGGAGTTTATTACTGCCACAGGCAGAGCAGGAAAGATGCTAAAACTTGAAACAACTACAAGCATTATTAGAGAAGACAAAAAAAGTCCATACATTTTTTAATTAATTAATCTTCCCAACAGAGTTCAGGAGCTCCTCCACAAGTAACCCAAATCCTCTCTAAAAGTGATGGGTAAATCAAGGAAATGCTTTTCTTAGCCCCACAGTGAAACAGTTAGTGCTAGGTCCATAATCCAGTTTAACGTCTCTGACAATAGATAATAGCTCTAAACAAGCAAACAGGCAGCAGCTAATCACAGTACATAAGGAAAGATGATAAATGAGCAATTAGTTCAATCAGCACGCAGAAATGGGGAAGCCAAAATCCAAACTGTCTCTAATAAGATCTTTATTCAGTGACTCTAAAGAAAGAGTACCTGTCACATTCATTAGGTGGAATACAAACCTCCAATATTCAATTGTAAATAATGCAACAGGTGGCTAGTAACAAGAACATCAGTTATACAATATCCACGGATAGAGTACAAGAAGGTCATTGTACAAATCATAAACACTGACTAAAAAATTATTTTTATGGTGAAATAATTGCAAAGCTGAAATAGCCAGTGGGGTTTAAGCCAAATACAAAGTTTACTCCAAGAGAATTTAAACTCATTGATATCCTCAATAACAACTCCATTAGTTTTCAGAGAAGATAATTTTTCCACTGATTTTTAATAATTACATATAAAATTACCCAACAGTTATTTAACACTCCAGAATAAGTTCTCATTTAGCTCCTGTTGCATTCTACAAAGTGTCTGATTTTATGTTTTAATTGACATTTAAATATCAGCATGTTTTATTGATTAAAATGGCTGAAATGAACACAAATACATACTTAATGTTTAACTGGATGCGTTACAGCTCTCATAGAGGAAGTTTATTAAAACTGTATTAATTTCATTTTATAAATGTATAACATAGCATATTAGAAGCTCACAGCAGCCATAATGACAATCACTGGATTTTTGAATGTGACTGTATTCGTACAATTTAGCTCTCGCTATTATATATTTTGAAAAAGGGACCATCATTTTCAAATACAGTTGAGAACATACACAAGGAGGGATTTTTTTTGTTTGTTTGTTTTTTTAAGGGTGAAACTATAGAATATCATTCCCTTCCTATTTTCCCTTACTATGTACTGCTTTCAGCAGCGAAGAAGCAGAAGCCTAAGAAATAAACTGAGCCAAAT
This sequence comes from Pavo muticus, assembly GCA_016647715.1. NCBI lineage: Eukaryota > Metazoa > Chordata > Aves > Galliformes > Phasianidae > Pavo > Pavo muticus. The sequence continues at coordinate 1,557,600 of JACDJE010000009.1, forward strand.
TGGTGCATTCACCCAGCTAGTCTTTTCTCCCTCTGGTCAGTTTAAAAAAGTGAAAGAAATAGTGATTGTGTAGTTATAAATCAATCAATATCTTGAAATACAGCAATATGCCCTTTTAGAAAATGGCAGAAAAAGCTACACTTTAAAAAGTAAATGTGTCATCTGAACATAAAGTTCACTTGTGTGAAGTTCAGCTACTAAATGCATTTTTGAAAATTACCCAACATCTGTTTTTCAAATAGCTGTACCTGATATTTTTTTCAAGAATTGCCAATACCTCCTCTTGTTGCTTTCTTCCTCAAGTTAGGGTTGGAGATCCTGTTCTATTCCAAACTATTTCAAGTTTTCCATGCAGTATCCCAAACATATGGAAACAGCTTTTCCAGAAAATGATACATAAAGCTGAAAAAAGGTTAAGACAACAGCCAATAATCAAACTTGCCAGTTTCCTTTTAAATTAAAACATTACGGTTTGTTACTTGGTGTAAAAGGAAGAGAGCCTACAAGGTCAAAATGACCGTGTTAATAACTATATCTCTCCTGATCTTATTGAGACTAGTGCACAACGAACCAACCTATTACTAACAGGAGTTAGCCATGTGAATGAAAATGAATGCTAATAGGAAACAAACAAAACAAGATGGTTGTCCTAACTACTATAGCATTTCTTTAAAACTCTCACTTTAGAGACAGCACTGAGTATTGACTCAATAGCAATGTATCTGTTGTATCTCTCTGCCTATAGAATCATAGAATTGTTTTGAGTTGGAAGGGACATTTACCATCTAGTCCAACTACCCTGCAATGAACAGGGACAGCTACATCAGGTGGCTCAGAGCCCCATTCAGCCTGACCTTGAGCATCTCCAGTGACTGGGTATCCACCACCAGAGCAGCATAGGTTAGTATGAAATACATATATTCTTCCACATTCTACATATACTGTACTATCTCTAAGGTGTTCAGATCACATAGCATGGATTTTAGGTTATATGCAGGAAATCATGCATTTTCTTTTCAATTTTAGTAAGATTTTACAATATTCTACATTCACCAGCTCCACCCAACATGTCAGTTAAGCCTGACTTGTGAACTAGTTCACGATGCATGGGTACAAGAAATGCTTATAGAGAAAAATTCAAGATAATATTTAGCAAATTGCACATAAGCAGCTCAAGTCTCTAACCTCAGTGTTAGGGTTATTTGGAATTCTTAGAACAATGCTGAACTCAACAATGATATGTGGAAAAACTGAACTATGAAAAAGAATATTAAGAACAAACAATAATTTGTTTCCATGCCACAGTAAAGAGAAGCTATACTTTAACATAAGTTAGTTACTATTCATCAAGTGAAATTATTAAGATAATCTCACAGGGAAAAAAAGCATAGTCCAGAATAGAAGGAAAAGTACCATGCATACTACACAGAAGGAAAACACAGTGTTAATGGTGAGAAAAAAACAAATTTAAAATTCAGTGAAATTGTATTTCTGCTAGACAGATTAGCTGAATTAATTCTGCTGGCAATATAATCAAACTCTAGCACAGGAAATAACTGAGAAAAAGATCATCTTTCATTACGCTTAATTTCAAAACTACCGGCTATTAGAAATCTTTTACTTGGAGGTTACTTGAAATTGTACAATCACTGTAGATATATTCCCATATATGTCTGTTTCACTTCAGTTCACGTTTGCTTCAGTGTAAACAAGGATAATGAGTCTACCTTCACTACAGTATTTATAAACCACCAGAATATCAAATCTAAGACTACACTGGCAACCAATACGCTGATTTGTACAAGTCCACTGGAAGCAAGCATGACTATTCTGTACAAGTGACAGGGGTAGACTTCAGGTAGAAAAGTTCAGCTACTGAAAAGTTAATCTCCTTTTTCCCCTCCTCCTGCTTCACCCTCCAACCCCCAGCTCATTTATTGAGTAGGATTTAACCAAAGAGATAAAACAGCATATTTTATCACATAATATTAACTCTGTATTTCTGCATGGCTGTAAAATGCATGCGACAAAACTTTTTTGACACAAACTCACCAGAGTGTTCAACATTTTAGCTTGCCTAGGCTGCATACAATTAGGAGGATCTTTCTCCTCCTGTGCAACGCCGGTTGCATAGATATTTTGGATGACATTTTATTCTTCCTGTACTTTATCTTTGAAAACAGTTGTTCTCAGATGTATGTACTGGCAAAAAGCAGTGATGTGAATAAAGTGTGATTGTGGAGCAAGGGATATTTTTCTCTGGTAAGATAGGATTTAAATTCTGGTAAAGAGAATCAAATTTTTCTTTGAGTTGTTTGTCTGATTGCAACTCCACCATTCCATTTGAAAATTCACTGTTAGTGTTATTTACATTGACTGAAAATGGAGTTGCAAATATATAAAAACTGATCTTAGGAAATCTTGAAACCTATTCTCAAATTTCTTCATTGGAACAGAAAACATGGCTGCATATTTTATGCTGTTGACAGGGCTATCTCCAGAGAGAGAAGCTGATCTCCACTGCCAACCCTTAAATGAGGTCTGGGAAGGGCTATAGATATTTATTATACTAACACCATTACTTTTAATCATTTCTTTTTTGCTACACTATTATAGCTATCATAGCCAGATAATAAAACCAGTTTAAGCATTATACATTAAAAATTTAGAAAGGTTAAAATTATTTGAAAAACAATATTTTCAAGTAATACGTATCAGTTCTATCATACATTTATATTTTATCATAGAAACATCATACTTCACTTATTTTTTAACAAAATAATTCTGTCCTTAATCTTCCTTCTTGCTTGCTGGAGACCTCTCTCATGCTTTTGATGTACAGCTTTGATAGTCGATCATTTTAGATTCATTTTATTCTTATATTCATGTCTAAAGTATTCTCTAGAAATGATGCAATGCCGTATAGATGACTTTAAACCACAGGATGAAGTAGAGAGAATATGGCAATATATTTTTTCTGACTTCACAAAGAATACATTTCAAACTAAACCCAAAGTTATTCCATTATGAATACTTTACACTATCACTCACACTAAAACAGACAAATGTATAAAACTACAATAGTTGAGGTAGAATACGTCCTGAAAACAGAGACAACTGAAAGCAATTCTGCTTAGAAGAACAGTCAAAATGGTATTCATGAAAGACTGGATGCCTCTCATTTAGCCTCTAAGTTTTCTTGCACAATTTTTTTTAAAGTACTGATTCAGAAACAGGAAGGAATTTGCTGAATAAAAGTGCTTTGACATTTAGATGGCTATCTGCATATAAATTAGGAAGTTAATTACATTCTCATGAGCTGCATATAATGAGAATTGCAAAGAACTTCTTATGTTCAGTTAGAGAAGTGAATTTGTCTGATTACGTTAAGTTCTTTTTGAAATTGGTCATTTACATAAACTTGCAAATCACTGAAAAGTTATATTTAATTTTTATGCTAATTTTTTTTTCAAATTAATAGTTCATTGGAAATATTACAACTTAAGTAACAACAATTGCCAGGTTTGATAATGCAGAGTAGAAGTAAAACTAAGTAACAAGACTGCTTCCAACAATCCTCTCTACTTTGTTCTGATAGGTTGATGCTACTTTGTTATGTTCAGATATACAATATTAAGATACAAGCTAACTGCATACACTCCAATCAAGATACTCAAAGATGACTGAGTTTGAAAAATATATCCTGAAAAACAATAGTCAGGAGACAAATCTTTAGGACTTCTCGTCCCTCTAAGTCCTCCAAATGTAATAAATAATAAAAGGATGCCATAGAATTCTTCCTATTTATTTACTCACGTCATTTTCATTCTACACTCAAGAGCTCTACAGGAACAATACAATCTGAGACTCATAGAACTTCATACCTTACAGAGGTGGCCGTTAAAAGCATGTTACAGAAATACCACATAAATCTCAGTGTAAGATTGTAATATAGGGTCAACCATTTTAAGAACAGACTAATGGAAGACCTCAGTTCACTAAACACACAAAAATTCCTCCTACAGTAGATTTGCTACTAATGTAGAATAGTCTACAGGCTTCAGTTCTTAGTTTCAATACTTTTCTCAAAAAGCCATAGGTAAGAACTGCAAGAATATACAAGCATACATAAATTTTCACTTCTGACTGACTTCACACGTGCAGTAATTGGTGAAGCAAACACTTTCATGAAGCTTTGTTGCACCTTTTATTATATAAGCAACTCAGCTTTCTAAAACTTGTACCAGAAGGACTGAACCTTCTGTGATTTAACGGTGATAGAAAATGCTGAAGCCCATAAAACATCTACAGTTAAAGCTCTTTTAATCTAACAAAGATGTTTCCAGTGGTGCTATGATAATTTCACTAAGACTCTCTAAGGATAAGCATTACTGTGAACATTGCTTTGCAAGAGACAGCAGGAAGAACTTGACAAACTGTTCTTAAAGGGTTTAATACCCAAAACCTACCAAGCATTTTATCTGTCAAAGCAAACATGACAAAAACATTTTAGAGTGGCTTTGGGCTTTCTTTAAGTGTAGATTGTTTTATTTGAAGAAGTCACAAAACACAGAAATAAGTAATTAGTATGTTTCTATCTATGCAGTAGATGTAACACTTGCTACTACTAACACTAACTTTACCCTGATAAATACAGTATTAAAGTCATCACAACATTCATTAGTTAGGCAAAGAGTATTATTAATTTGCTTTTCATAATACTAAGGGATGCTGAAGTTTTGACCTCCATACGGGGCCAAAGAAAGAAGTCAGTTCATCACATTAGTTGGGAATGTTTCAGATGTATGTTTGAGTATTTGAACTGCAACCGCAGCTGCAAAGTGGACTGTAAAGTAAGCTTTAAAAAGAAACTTTTCTTCTAAAATAGATAAAACCTGAATTTCTCCTCTAAAACAATCCCTCTCCAAAATCCAAAAGCACAGCAAACCACTTTGAAGGCTAACAGTTTAATATAACATAAAGGTGACTGAATGAATAATGAAATGTGTACATAACTCTGATCTAAAAAGCACTGTATCTTCAAAGGTTCAGGTACAACATATGTTAATAAGAAATTCCTTTGATGAGTTGGATTACAGAAAACTCTCCAAAAAATGCTCATTTCAGAGATGACAACTCTTAGCAGTTCTAAATAGTTACAATCACCAGATACTATTTGCAACTGAAAATGCCTAGAACTAAGCGTGAAAGCATCTCTCTCACAAAAATAAAACAGAGGTCACTAGACATTCAAGGTGTTTGCTGTTTTATTTATTATTACTGTATGTATGGTAATATGGTAACAGCAAGATACGGTTTCATGTTGTTTTCTTCATTAAAAAAAATGCTTTTATCTCTATTTTATTTATTTTTGTTGTTACACTTGTTTGGACAAGGACAATGCCTCAGCAGCGTAAGATTTTAACCTAGATTAGTCCAACCTACCACCACTGTATAAGACCTTTCAGTTTCTCCAGCAAGATTTGGATTGCAAAACAAACAACAAAAATAGAATGAATAGAAAAAATATCCAGGCTTTTCAGTAGAGGTAGAATTCCACTTCCTTCATATTCTGTACCGCTGACTGAACTCTTCCCCACCTAGCTCCTTGACCCATTCACCAAGAGACTTCCATTCTTCTCTTGCCTCCAGGTATCGTCCTGAATAAATTAGTGATATAATCCTAAAAAAGGTAATATTAATTCATCTTCTTGCCATTTTATTCTCCCTGTACTCCCCAGCTATGATGTACTTCCGATTTATAAATAAAAAATAAGGTAAACTGCCTGGTATTTTTTTAAATGGCACGTTTACATCTTAGCATGGTATTCCATAACTCATTCTATTATGTACAAACATTAAGAAAAAAATCCCCAACCAGCACCGGAAGGCTTTTATTCTTTCCCACAAAAGCTTTGTGGATGTAGTAGTCTCTCTTTCTTCAATGCATACACTGCATTGGGACCTTCTAAGTTCTCCTGCTATTTTTTTTAGTCAGGGATATGTTTACTTTTCTACTCATACAGCCGCTTGCATCACAAATATGGAATATAGTTACACTTGCTTTAATAATTCATTTAATATTCACTATAACCTATAAATGATTCAAAACTCATCTGGAATTCACATGAATGTCACAGCTACTTCCACAGGAGTTCCAATGTAATCCAGCATATTTAAAATCCCATTGACACCATGACCTGAAGTATATAGCTAATATTATCTGAGGAATCAGAGCTCCTTTTGCCAGCACGTCTATTCCAAGTCAACACAGTAAAACCTTACAAAAGGAAAAACCACATAACAAATAACTGCATATCCTGATCAGAAAGCATAAGACCTATTCTCATTTTTCTTTTGTATCTGTGCTCATTCATGTGATGAAACTGGGGGAAAAAGAAAAGACTGATGCGATGTGAACTTATGTTACGTGCCATTACTGAAGGCATTCAAGGCCAGGTTGGATGGGATCCTGGGCAGCCTGATCCAGTGGGTGGCAACACAGCCCAGGGCAGGGGGTTGGAGCTACATGATCCAACCCAGGTCCCCTCCAACCTAAGCCATTATATAATTCTAGATCAGACAACCGCTTTGTCCTCCTCCTATATCCTCAGAGATCAAAATATCATAAAAATACAACAGTCCATCTGCTGTTTATTTTAAAAAAAAAATTATTAATACCAAGCCTAAATCCCTTTCAACAGTAAAGATTCTCCAAATTCAGCATAATTTTATTTAAAATCACCACCAAAGATTGGAGTTATTAAGTCTGCGTACATACCATCAGTAATAGAGTTGCTGCATCAATTATTGCAAAAGTAGTTGTAAGCTCAAGCAGATATTATTACCCTTAATAAGAGGCTGCTCTGCTTGTAGAAACCACGTAAAGAGAGCTGCAGCATTAACAATTGATTACTGTCTGGTTTTGAAACTAAAACTATTTCTACGTTCAATAAATATTAACCCAAGTCAGACATCTGGGGTTGGTCCCACCTCATACTCATCCTGGCTCTGGGGACATAATGACTTCCATAGGTTTCACATTACACGTGCAGATCTCAGAAGAGTTCTTTATACTACGATATAGCACTTGAACTGCCACCAGAGTTATTTGAAACAACGTAAATCCAACCCTAAAGGGTAAATTTATATGTATGTTTTTCTTTTTAAAATCCTAGACTGTCCAGATTTCAGTGAAATTTCTTTCCCACATACTTAGTTTTTAACAATCCAGTTTGAGGAAATGATAATGTAATGGTTTGTCTATGGTTTTTATTTTATAAATGCGTGACTTCACGTAACAACAAAATTCATCATAGGGCAAGATCTTACACTACTATTTTGTTTTTTAGGTGTTTATCTTCTTTAAGATAATATTTGTGTCATGTGTTACTAAGATTCTGGAACCATGCATTGACGAAGGGATTATTTACTTCAAGCACCAGACAGTTTCATTCCAGCTTAAAGAATATGCTCAATGCAAGAATGATCACATCAAGTGAAATGGATTATGATACTTGATGGTTAAATATTATAACAGACTTGTTTGCTCTTAAGTTTTATAGATTTAGCTCCAAATTCTATAACTGTCTCTAAACAGTAAGCAACATACTTATACAATCACTTTTGCTTCATTGTTTTACAGTGTTTAAGCAGTAGAGTGCCAAAGTAGCTTATAAGCCCTATTTAATGGCAATTACACTATGTTCAAGTATATTTTTCTTACAGTAATGTGACCATTGTATTATGAATATTAAGTCTGTAACACTCGATTACACAGAAAGATTCTCATAGCACATAAGTGTGCACAGTGAACTATGATGTTAATTGTTCATTTATACAAACACTAGTAAACAGTACTGAAGTATGAAGAGGCATCTTATAACTTCAAGATGCATCTTGAAAAATACCACAAGCGCAGGAACAAAACTAAATACATCTTCAACAACAACAACACAGACCAACTCTAGCTGTCTTCAAATCTAGCAACTTCCCAGCAGATCCTCTGAACGCAGAAGGATTTAATGAATTTCAAACCAGAGAACAGTGAACTAAAACTACGTTAGTACTGAGGAGAGTGCCAGGCCAGTGATTGTGTTCTAGCAGTTAAGAGGAGATTTACATTATATTTTAAGAAGCATAAAACAAATTGATTACCACATTTGAATACAGAGAACATGCCAAATTCTGACTTCAATCATGTAACAAAGAAATTAAAAATTTTCATTAACATTTAATAAAACTACACATGCCACATGAAAACTGCTTCAAAAATATTATTTTTCCTTACCTATAGCCATGAAGCAGCGCTGCTGTGCTGTCCTGAGTGCTGCTGTCTATACAATATGATGACATTAAGTGACCAAAGGAAATTCCACATGCTGCTGACACAAAATCCACTGAGGAGCAAAAACAAAGCAAAAAAGCCTTCTAGCACCTCTGTCATGAATCTGATTTGATACTCCTAAATTGAGAGTTCTGACTTCTTATTTCCATATATTTTCACCTAATTCCATGGACACCTAATATTTCTAACAAGTCTCTAATTCACTACTTGAATTGCCCTTTTTTGTTCTGGTAATAACCTCCCATGCTCATGCCTAACAAGAGGGGAAAAGGCCACACTTGCTTTCCACCTTGAGCTAGCAGGCACCGCAGGTGGGGGCATTTTACTTCAACTCACTGTTATTGACTGAAACTTGCAAAATGGCTGATTTCACATGCTGCCTCCAGGATCTCAGAGCAAGCCTCATCCCCATTTTACTTTGTTTAATTCACTGCACAACAAAGGAAACCAGTCATCACTGCCTCAAATATAAAGAAAAAATGCCACACAAGTAGACCCTTCTCCTCCTGTTCTGAAGTTACCTCTTTTTCACCACCACTCCACAGGACTTTCCGCTAAGGAGAAGAAAAGTGGTGCGGCAGTTGTGGCGGGAAACACAGCAGCTTCTGCAGCTCTGTTTCTCACAGGTACCACCAAGCTCAGCACTGCTAGCAGCAGGCTGTGGCCCTTCAGGCACATCCCCACTCCTCTGCCACAACAGCAGTTGCAGCAGGATTGTCCCCACTCTGACACACAGCAGTTGTGGCAATGCTTCCCCATGCTCTGGCACAGCATTGGTTGCAGCAGCACTTCCCTCAAGACTTCTCCCACCCTTGTACCAGTTCTTTCAGGAAGGAATTATTCCTTCCAAGGGGAAATCACTCACTGTAATGGACGCACTCTCCTGAAGTACAGAATGCTAAATGCCTGCTCGCTGGGTAATTTTCACATGAATTGGCTTTTTTCTCCTGGTCCTTTCTGCTGCAGGTCCAGCTGCAATCCACTGTGACCAGAACACAGCCACCATCTCAGCTGTGCAACCCCCTGCACTCAGCAGCACGTGCCCTGCCCAGCCCACCACAGCCGAGCCCAGATGGCTGGGGCAACACTAACCAGGCCTTCCCACCAAGGTTAAATCCTTGCCTCCTAATTTGCAATGCAACCAGGACACAATGGAAACAAATGCAATTGTTGAAAGTAGAGAGGTTTAGAGTAACATTTCAACGCAGCTCCTATCTCTACAGACTCATTCTTAAGATGTATGATAAAAAAAATTATCTGTACTATGGAAACAGACTGAAAACTCAGGAAAATGAAAAGGTCACTCTGATTCTGAGAACTCACCCTTGGAACTAAACTATTTTACATACTCACACCCCATATATTATGACTAGCCTGTATTAACACTAAATTGTGTTTTATTGTGAGTAATCTCTTGTTCTTGGCTAATATAATTGTGGTTCATCACTAGCAGAATATAAAGTCATAATGCTTTATCACTTCAGTGCCATCACTGTCTTGTAATTCATCCTGATGTGTAATAGTCCTACATGCCGCAATATGATTTGTTTTTTCTATTGTTTATATTTCAGTAGAGCACAACAAAAACCTGTAGTTGAGAACTGGAATATTTTCAAGGACTTGAGTCAGATAAGCTTTCCTCAACGAGGCTAGACTCTCAGCTATATAGAGTGAGCCTTATTTAAGCAAACTTTCTACTAAGAATCTAGTCCCTATTTGACAATGTCAGAGGAAAAAAAAAAATCATCATTTGTCCTTTGTTTATATTTCCTACTTTAAATTAGCATTTTTATAACCTTTGTACTACTAAGAGTAGACTTCAGAACCATGACAATGATGAAAGCCATGACTTTCAGAAAGTCAAAATAACTAAGATGCCTGAGGGGAAATTTTTTTAAAGAATGTTTCTTTGTTTTTTTCATAAAACATACCTTGCAAGTTCTAACGAACAAGAACAATTTCACTACACTGCAAAGTTCAAATTAACTAAAAATTAGTTATTGTCATATTTGATTTGGTTAAGGAAGGTTTCTAAATACAATGAGCTCCAGGGTAAAAAAGTGCTCAATTCACATGACGTAAATCAAAATGAGATTGGAGAGTTTTACTGATTTATCAACAATACATTACTAAGAAAGACAATAGATCAAAACCATAGAAATGAATATAAGGCTTGCCTGCACTGAATCATTCAGATCTTAGGATTTTTTGTAGTTAAATATATCAAGCACAAATTATTTATAATTAACTCCTTATCGATTATAAAAATAAATCACTAGAAGTAAAAGCACTTTGTAAATAAAATATGCTTTAAAAAAATAATAGTATTAAGAAACTGCTACAAAGCTGCCTTCTTGTCACTTTCTTCACACCAGCTTTGCTTTCTATTGAAAGTAAAACTGTCCCATTCTAAACAGATTCTTAATGAAAATGAAATTCATCTGTCTCAAAGCTACATCATCTGTGTCGTTAGATAAATCCTTTTCTAGTAACCATTTTTTCCCCCCATTAGATCTAAGTGGATTGTATTTATGTGTTGTTCTGCTTATGAAGAAGCAAAATTGCTTCTAACAGGTTCTTGGGAACACAAGGCGAAGCATTCGCAGGTAGGTAAATAGTCATATACAGGAAGAACAGAACTCACCAAACTGAGGAAAGGGCTCTCTAGCTATGCAGCACTCTTTCCTAGAAAGCAGTCTATATTAAAGACATGTTCTCCCTTCAGAGGCTGGCCCTTTTATTAGCCCAGAGTGGCTGCACACTGGGTGTACTCCTGCTGATCACCTGGGGAGCACAGCTGCAAACAATCTGCCTGTGCTCTCCAGGCCAGCCACACCCCTTCACCACATGCTCAATCATCAGCTCAAGCCCCAGACTAGGAGTTCCCCTGCAGCTGTGTAATATATGAATTATAGAATGTTCATGCATGAAAGACAACAATAATTTTTGTGAGGGATATTGATGGATAACTCACCTCAGAACACAGAGTTGGACTGAGAGGTCCTTTTTGTTCCTTTAGTCTATTCTGATAGGATTAAAAAAAAAGAATAATCACCAACTGGGCTTAGGAAGTACTTCTATTAGAGTTACACTTGGGCATATAATACATTAATCACTAGAAGACAAAATAGAGGGAAAAAAGTTGTAAGCAGCAGTTGAACAATTGATGAAGTTATATTTTGAGCCAGATCTTGCAATTGGGGAATTAAGTTTTACAAAATGTAGAATACTGTACCCTGATCAACCTCACTTCTTTACAAAATGCAGAGGCAAAGCCAGACTTACTGTATGTTGTTCTTTTTTAAAGGTACTAATTAGAATCCACATGCTTCCCAATTAGAAGTAAGTGCTATGGAAAAAATCTTAGTAAATTTTATTCCCATTTGACTTTGGACTAAGTTTAGATTGAAATATTATAAAATATGCAGCTAGATAGAATGTAACGAAGTTTATCGTTGATATTGTGCATGCATAAAAGTTTTGACAGAAAAGAATAAAGAAGTTATTTTAAAGTAGTGTAAAATGCAAAATTAAAGTACCTGATTTTACTGGTGCCACAACAGCAATGGCATTGTCACCAGTGTAATTAAGAACCTACGAATCTAAAAAGCTCCTGAATCCAGATGAAAGACCCCTATAGAATTCTGTTTCTTTTCAAAATAGCCTGCTTTAAACTTATCTAAATTACTGTTGTAAAGAAACAGAGCAAACTTTTTTTTTAGCATAATCAGTTATTTTTACTGTGCTTTATAAAATTAGAGCATCATGATAAAGGACATGATTGGTGTATTTACTCAAATATGCAATATTTATAGACGGTTTACAATAAGTTGTAACTTTTGAAGGAGAAGTAAAAAATTGATCAGCAAGCATTTTTCATAATTGTCACAGAATATTAGGCATTTGTTATTCCATACACTGATAATGTTGTCAGGAAAGGCTTGCACAGAATGTCTATGATGTACTTTTGTTCCAGTATTCAATCATAATCAACAATTCTTGAAGTAGTAATAGTTCAAAATGGCCCCAAGGCTCCATAAAACAAGAACTGCTGAGCTTTTGTGACCTTGATCTTTAGAAAAGTTAAAAAGTTTTAAGACTAGATGTGAATGTTGATAAGACGCCATTTAACACTTCTAGAATTTTGAAATATAACGTGCAATAATTTCAATACAAGCATTTAATAGCTTTTTATCTTCCATTCTAGCACTCGGTGTTTCTAATTAGATATAATTTGATCTAGCTTATGGTACACATTGCCTAAAAAAAGCCCCAGAAGATAAATGCTGCAGGAAATGTAGTATGACCTTTTCATTATCGCCTTGTCAGGACATCTGTCAATAGATTTTTCTTGTGTTCCAAAGCAGTCAGACATTTCAATGAACTGTAGTAAGGTAAAGCTTGTTCTTGATAGGAAGCCAGACTATGTTACGCAGTAAAATTCATAATGTACTATAGTCAACAAGATATCAAGATACAAGGTATATAATAAAAATGAATTTGTCTTTTGAAGTAGAAAAGGTCAACAATTTACTGCACTTCAGAAGAGAAAATATAAAAGAAAAATAAATTGCATTTTCCACATCCCTGCTAATATTATCAGTGATTATATTCTAGAATGTATTACATAAATTTATTTCAGAAACCATTTAAATAAGCAACAGCAGCAATGAAAGGCAAATAAGAAATGCAGCTCAATATTTACAGAAGAATAGACAGAGGCAGACAGTTCTCTTGCAAAAGAAAAGATTGCAAAGATATTTCAAATTCTGGGGAGTGTAATAGTTATGACAGCTTTTAGGAAGCTGCTAAAAACCATTCTATCTTCTCAACTTAACATGAATTGTATCAGAGACAAAAGAGGCATGCCAGTCCAAAAAAGCAAATAACGTTTTTCAAATTCTAGTTATTATAACAGCTACAGAAGTGACAAACTGAGCATGTTTTCTAATCCTCTAATTTCTTTGAGAGAAATGCTAAGCGTAAGAAGAGCAAAAGATACATGTCAGTAGTATTGACAGTTACCTCTGTTGGGAAAATTCCAGAGGCTTGCTAATCAAAATCATGATATTGAACAAGTTAAAACTTAACAGTAATCACATACTGTAACAACAGAGCCTCAGACAAATGTTTACTAACTCATGAATATTTATGCCTTCATTCTAAGCAATATACAACAGAAATATTTAGAACCTTCTTTAACCTTCTTTTTCCTGCTAATTAAACATATTTATACTACAGCCATATACAGCCTTTTCTCCAGGTGTTTCACTTCACTTGTAATATCTATTATATAGTTGAGCTTCCAACCTTGTAATTGACGGTATGTGCAAAGACTGCTGAACCCAAATGAAGTCCCTTTGAGTCTTTCCACATCTTATTGTACAACTGAGCCCTGAAATTGCATTCTCTGAAAAATAAGCTTACAGATTTCTTTTTTTTTCTTTCTTTTTTTTTTTTTTGCGACGTAAATTTTTATTATTATTATTATTTTAATTCATAATTTAGTGAATATCTTCACTAAAAATGCAACATCTTCAGAACATGTTGGGGTTCAAGACAACGTTCAGAACAGAGGCTGAAAAAAAAAGAAGTTTGACAGGGTGTGGAAGAAGACACTGAGAACAAAGGCTGTCTCCAGGAGGCAAGAGCAGAAGTCAATTGGGGAGCTTAATCTCCGCTTGACGACGACCCTGACTGTAGAAGCAGCGCGTAAGCAGAGGCAACTTGTGGCTCTGATTGGATGAGCACTTGCGTGGGCAGTTAGTGCCTAGACACGAGGGAGACTTGTTAAGTGTTCAGTTGACACATTTGGAAAGTTACAAGAGGGAATTTGGAAATGTATATAAGGGATGTTAGAACCTGCAATAAGGGATTTGGATAGTTCACATCTGAGTCCGTGCTTCAGACGCTGCAGGTACCAGGACATATCTAGCAGAAGGCAGACAGTTATTGAAACACTATGAGTCCAGCCCCACAACATCAATGCCACAAGACTGCCCTCAAATATATACATATAAAACATAGGTCATTATTGTAAAGAACAATTGCAGAAGTCCTCATTCTTCTTTATCACCAGACCAGGGAAGAATGCAACTAGGAAGAGTGCTTCCCAAAGTGATATTAAGTAACATTTTGGGAAGTCAGTATGATGAAACAAGGACTTCCTGTCTTCTGTAGTTCCATATAACGTTTCTAATGCTTTCTGACACTCCAGTAAGCCCCCTTTTATTTCCCCAAGGGGAAGATAAAAATCCCAGTATTTTCACCCTGGGATCCACACTTGCTTACCAGCCCAGTAGCCTGGTTCTTTGTCATTTTCTGGAGTCATGCTTTAACATGGCTAGATAATATCATTTTCATAAACTCCTCAAACTATGAGTCAAGCTGAATTTTCTCATGCATGGAAACCACCTACAGCAGCGGTCTCTACTGTTTAAGTTTAGTAGTGACATATATGTTTTGGAGCTTGACATTCTGCAGATATTTGACAACAGAAATTACTTTCAGTGAAGAAAGCAGAGACTCACATCTCAGAAATTAAACCATTCATAATTGCAAACTTTAACTTTAAATTGATATACTGGTGAGAGACCTTGTAGTGAGAAAAGGATAACAGAGCAGCCATTTAAACCTGGCTTGCTATTGGCACAAATTGACTCACAGGTACTACAACCTCTGCGCAGGCCAAGCAGAGCACCCTCCCATTGAATACCAACAAGCAGCTCACATCCAGCTAGAGGAGTGGGCAGTGCATGGTGCAGCACTGGGGATCCAAGCCTGGGAACGTGTATGTGACCATGGGACCCTCAAATAGCGTTCACGTGCTGTTGTGCACGTGACTGGAACATCTGAGGAGCAGTCATAAAATATTTAGAAAACTGTAGGTCTTCATTAACATTTTGTGAGTGCTATTGTAGCTATGTTGAATGATTGCCTATTTGAAATCCAGTTAATAACATGGTGCCACCTAGCTGCTTCAACACTGATCTGGTCTAAACCACGAGTTGAACAGTTTTCCCTGTGACAGCCTAACTCTCAGTTGTATTATACACAGAGCTCCATTCTGGGCATTTACAAGTTTTCCAGGTCCTGTAACTGTAATTCTCCAGGATCAAACTTTCCCATCAGGACATTTTTAATTCTTAGAAGTGTTATGGTAGTTGTGGGAAGTCATTTTCAATTTACTTAGAAGTGTTCTGTTTAGCAGAATCAATGTCTGTTCCTATTTATCTTCAAGAGAATGTTTTGTTTCTAAACAAATTATGTCCCAAAGGACTAAAAGCTGTATTTTAGCAGACTCTAAATGTTTCTGTTCTAAATAACTGTAAATGCACTGGTTGCTTTTACAACATACGATCTGACTTCTGTGCAAAGATCCATGAAAGACACTTTGGATATACAATTTCCTTGGGGAAACAAATCCTTTGTTTGAATTAAATTACATTGAGATTTCTATGCAAAAGCTAACACATTGCAGCTTTAATGTTAGTCTGACAGTACTTTGCTGTTCATGCCATGCACTTTGTTCATCCTCATCAAAACGGGGCTCAGCTTAAAGCAGGTGACACTTTCAGCGTTCTAAACAGACTACTAGCAGGTGGTTGAGTCTAGAAGACTTTTTGACAAATGTCCCTGAGGTAAAGTACCAGGAGTTAGCACTCCATCCCAGGAAGAATATTATAATTATCATCAATGAGCACTTCTCAAAATGTAGCATAAAGGTTGGTGTTTCTGGCAGCAACATTATTCGTAAAACAATACACAATCTACTTCTAGAACTGTTTAGGCAAAAAGAACATCCACTTTGTCTGACCTAAATGCAGGACTGTTCCAAGTGATTCTTTGCTTGTTATTTTCTTCCTCAGATATATTTGTTCAAGAAGCACGCCTCTTCTGCAAACCTAAAACATGGGATTGAAATCCTCTCCCACTGAATCCAAATTTCATTTGGTTTCTTGACCTATATGAAAATGTTGTGCATCTTTCTGATATTGGATTAGATAATTATGAAGTGACTTTCCATTAAAGCATATCTTCCCTTCACAACCATGGCAACTTACTTGTTCAGTGCAACCTAGCAACTTTCTTCTTAACAGTCAGTAAACATTTTATTAGTGGACCATAACAATGGATCTATCCTGCTCTAACAGAAGGTCACTTCTTCTCTCTCTAGCACAGTATGTTTAACCTTGTGAGAATCAAGCCATTCCTTCATTCTCCTGAACCACAACTCATTTTTGTAGATGTGCTTCTTACTCCCAAGTCAGAATCACCAAGATTAGAACAGAAATATAAGTATGGCTTTTACAGGTGTGCATTCAAGCCTGTAGAGTCTCCACTGGACTCCATAGTGAAAACCCATCAATGACCTAACTAATCCTTTTTCAAATCATCCCTATTGGATTCCCTACCCCTAATCTTTTCCTAATTTCACTAGAGTTTCCTTCTTGGCTTCTCAGACCATCATTTATCTAATAGATCACAATGCTCTGATCAGCTCAGACCACGGAGCACTCAATAAGGTTCTTCTCTTGGGAGACTGAACTGCCAGTCACTATCTGAATTTTTTGTGAGATGACATTATTACACTCTCACCAGTCCTTTTACAGGTAAGAAAACTTAAAGACCACAGGTCTGAACACTGTATTTAAACTAGGAAAGACTCTCAATTGCAGTGCCTCAGTTGTGTTAGAGAACTTCAAAGGAGTAACATGAGCTAGAGTAACTCATTTCATATTTAGGTTGAACCCTTCCTGTTCTCCAGCTTAAGATTCATTCAGTACATGCTGGAAATCAGACTAACTTGTATAGGCATACCTAATCTAGTAACCACTTGGTAGCATGCACTCTGATAAAACAAAATTTTCTATGTTTTAATTCTAAAAATTCTTGAAACTACTACTGTTTGCAAACAAGGTTTCATAATAAATTTATTAAATAACTAACATGTTTTGGGGGCATGTGGAAAAGGAAGATATATGCCACAATGCAAATAAACAATGCATAATCACACCAGCAATTGCAACAAGTTGAAATCTAAACGCAAAAATCTAGGTTGAAATTCAAGTAAAGAAGTCTATCAGGAAATAACTGCCAGTTAATCTGAATAAATATTTGAAACAGCTTTAATACATGGAAAGACAGATCATTGTATTAGGATTATTTACTAAAACTCCAACTAAGATTTTGAAACTTTTAAGTAGTACCTAGGTCTGAAGCCAAATTTCTAAAGATTTAAATACAGTCTTAGAGACTGGCGTATTAATAATCACACAGTCTTCCATATCCTTAATAAAAGGCCTTTTGTCTCCAATTTAAACAACAAAAAAAGTGAACTGGACCATATGTACTGTAATGGAAAATTTGCTTTCCTGTGATTCCATTCCTAGATTAGGCTTTGTGCTTTAAAATACAGAAAGTGGTAACAAAAGGCAGAAGAGAGAAACTTTTAGAATTTAAAAGTAAGAACAGACAACTTCAGCAAAAATGCCATTGTACTATTAGAGGTGTCAATGCAGCTCATATATCTTGCTGTTTGTTGAGGACTGTTGGAGGAGCACTGTTGTTCTCAACTTTAGACTAGCCAAGGAGACTATTCACTTTTGGTGTAAAAGTTGTAATTTAAAATCCTTTTAGTCCATGGAGTCACTAGGTGTGGTCACCAAATCCTTTCTGTTCACAAGTCACTTTGCTGTAAACAGAATTTCTTAGCACATCTAAGTACCTGATCTCCAGATTTAAGACACTGTATTGAATCAGAGCACAAACTGCAATTTTGGCAATTTTCTAACCAGTACTTTAAATTATTCTGTGTACGTTATGTCTAAAACTGGCAAAGACTCTTTTTGTTCACTGATATCTTCCTTGAAAAGAGGACTAATTTTCTAGTCAGACCTGTTCCTAAACTAGTGATTTTTGATATGAATGGAAATGAATGGTCAGGACTTCTCTGATGTATACCACTATACTGAAGTAACATTACCACAACATCATGCCTTGTAAAACAAGTCTAACTATCCATACAATCCATCTCTCCAAAACGTATTACAGAGAAAAAAACATAGCCATCCAGCCTGGAAACATTTCTTCTAGATCCAATTAATTTTGATTAATCCATATTCTAACAGTGCAAAGTGTTCAGTGCATTTTCTTATTCAGTGCTAGACAAGACAAGATCAACTCATAGCAAAACAATTAAGGAAATTATGTACGTATTTAATCATTTACCTGGAAGAAAATGTCATATGTTCCTGTTTGACTGGACATGTAAAACTCTCAATGTACATAATGTGTAGTGCTTGTGGCCTGAGTAATGTCTAAACATTCTACTCAGCATACATACAGTAACCTAACTGGTAGAAATAACCTCAGAAGAAGAGGTATATAAAAATAAAGTATTGTGTTACTGGACACAAAGTGTACTGGACAGTACTGTGTTTGTCTGGACAATAGAAGTGCGATCTTGATTCTAATCTGCAAGATATGCACCATGAGTACTGTACACCAATACCTTAATTAAAGAAGGAAGTTTGGAGTTTTGGTGTTTTTTTTAATTAATGTGAATTACAGAATCAAAGTACAACATCCGGCCAAGAAATGTTAACTCTGTTTAGAATTTAAATTTGTATTTTTCCCGCCAAATTTTTATATGATACTAGTTTGTATCTATCATTATTTATACAGATTTGTAGACAACTGTAGAAAGAAAGTTTGTTTCCCTTCACACTGATCTAGGAAATCCATTTGCACTAGTGTACATAAAGAGAGCAATCCATTCTTAGTAACGATCAGAGTAAGCTGCTGCTGGGCTGAAATAAAAATGTCAATCAGGTGTTTACGTCCATATAGAATGCAGGATACAAAACATAATGGACAGGTAGCTAATGTGAGCTCACTCCACAAAGAGCTGAGAGCAAATCATGCTTTGAGGAATTTTTCAGGATTGTGGGGTTTTTTGTTTTGTTTTAAAAGAGAGAAACTGAAATTCTATTTAATTGATGTGTATCTAGTAAAAAGCATACCAAATCAAGTTACTCTCTAAAATTCAAATTGCTTAATACTCTTTCCTTGTGTTACTTCGTGACTTATGTATATTCAATGTTTGTTCATCAGCACTGCTAAAATGGTGTTTTTGGCCAGTGGACCGGTTAAAAAAATTACATACCTAACCCATAGGTCCAGATATAACTGCAAAAGTTTGGAAGGCCAGTTATATCACAATACTTTTTCCCTTCTTAACTGGGAAGCACAAAAATGTATGGTTGGAAGGGATTGTCAGGCATAATAAGAGTCCAATAAATAAACAAATAATAAATAAGGTATACTTTATAGGTAAGAGCTCCTTGTTCTCACATTTCTTGGTGAGAGGACAATGATCCTGTAATACACTGAAATACATTCTACTGAATGTAAAAGATTTATTGTGTTATGATCATTTCCAATGTCCTGTCATGATACGCCTGCGTGTCCTTCAAGAAAAGATGAAAAGAGCCAGTGGAACACAAAACACTCTACAATGACCAATGAAGAAAACTCCTAAGGAGATAAATGCTTAGATAGTATGCAATCTTTAGAATCAAAGAAAGGATGGCCATAATCATTCATGAATAATTTCTCTAAAGATAAAACATTTGGAACAATAATCAGTCAAAAAAACGAGTAGATATTCTGAGCTAATTCAAGTCCCATTTAAGCACTGATTGACAGTCTTGCACTATAGGACATTCTGAAATGTAACTCAGGGTACAGTTAAGCAAGCATTACATTGCCTCCCATTTAAAAGCTGCACTGTTTTTCCCATTCAAAAATATTTATATACATCCAGCAGATGTAATGTCTGATAATATCTCATGGACAGCAATAGTGTTTCTGCTCACATCAAAGCTGGTAACAAATAGAAAGTTATTATAACAAAAAACTAAGTACTGCACTATTAAAAAAAAAATATCTGTACATAAACTGCTAAATCCTCAACACACAAGTAACATTCTACAGTCGCATTCAAAACACGTTCAGAATATAGTGAGCTGTGAGGCAAAATATGAGAATTGTATTTTTTAGTAGCATGTCAGCAATAGCTATTAATGTTATTATTTCTGATGTTATTTTAGTGGGAAATCATAACATCATTCATGTACATAAGTCAGTTCAAACACGCCCTTTCCTGTGCCATTTCCCTTCCTCTCCTTTACACCAGACTAGATTCAGTACAGCACTGTTTGTGTGAGTGAGCATCTGCAACTCAAGCAAATGCCACTCATTTCAACTCAACTTGTACTTCACTGCTTTGCTAAATGCAAATATTAAGGAGGTGAAGAAATCATTACTAAGATCGTATGCTTGATTTTGCATGGTAATTGAGTATATATAGACAGCCAATTCATTACACATATTCTTAGGAAATTATGTAATTCACCATTCAAACTAAGCCACTGGTAATCACTTCATCAGTTACCTTGCGGAGCATAACATTTTATCACTACCCATTTGGCAAGGATAAAAAGCTCTCATTAAAAATTAAGGGAACACATCCTACTTCATGTGACGAGACTCAGATCCTGCATCAGGCATTAGGACTAATGCTAGGTTTGAGAATGCCATGTCAGCTGTGTTAGACCAGGTGACAGATCCCTGGCCTCCGTTCAGAACAATTCGGGTCTGTAACACACGTAGAAAACCAAGTAGATGTTCTTCTAATTATTTGAATGAGTGGCACAGAGACACTAGCAATACCTACATGTTATAAAGAGCTGAGAGTCAGAAGTATTTTCATAAACGTTCATACCTTTACGTGTTAGCCCTTCAGAGAGTAATAAATCTGCAAACATAAGGTCTTGCTATGTGTACATACTGAATAGGAATGAAACATTGATATCAAATCCACATTTTTTTTCTAGAAAAATTACATTATGAAGTAATTTCTGCAGAATAAGATGCCTATTTTTTTTCACGAATAAAGGTTTTAGAGCCACAAGATAATACTGATTACAGATGGAGGAGGCTTCGATAATCAAGCTGACATACAGAAGTAAGAACATATAATCCCCCATAATTACTGGCGATTAGGTAGTGTTAGTATAATTATTGTTATATTGCTGCTATAGCATGAATATGATGCCTTACTAGATTAACATATTCCAACTCTGTTTAGGAAACATACAGGAAAATATTCTAACAAAATGCTTATTTATGAGTTTGAGTACCTCTGTAAATACAGGGGAAGAAAAAAAGTAGATAAAAAATCCTGATATAATTCAGAGTTTACACAAAGAATTACACATTTGACCTACTAACTTTCTACTATTCTTTCTGGTAAAAAGCTAGCTCTGTTAAATGACATCTAGGACAGTTAAATTTGTTTCATGGCAAGAATACCCAAGACAGACCCTCAGAAATTAGTATACAAAATTAGCTTGCTGTACAGCAGTGCGGTGAATAATTTCACCTGTTTAACAATTTCTCATTTGCAATCTGTACTTACCTCTAAATGTAAATGGATGGAAAGTCAATGCATCTGAACGGACATGTTGACTCATTCATGGCTTAGCTGGATTTGCAAGCTGTCTGTGGCTTTTATTTCCTTCTGTGTATTTTTGAAGGCTAACTCAATCAGCATTCTGAGGCGAAGTATTGATTTCTTAGGGAGATGATTTCCAATAGGCTGAATAACATCTGAAGAGAAAAAACAATAAGGGTTGGTCTTAACGTGAAGAAACAAAAAAAATTTCTATTTGAACTTCAAAGTTATTCAATTTTCAAAGGTGTAATTTAATATTTTCAATTTTTGTTTGTTTGTTTGAATCAGAGAAGTATATTCCTAGGTACTGAAGATATTTAGCAGCAAAAAAGACTTTGGTGTTGGAAAAAAAAAAAAAAAAAAAGAATGAATCCTTCTTATAATTACATTTATTTTGCTATTTTTCCTGAATAGATGGTTAAGAGAAATCTGGACAGAGTTGATTGTTAGAATTAATATTGAAGAAGATTACAGTATCAGAACTGCACTATTTATAGAAAAATATATTAATTTTGAAACTTTATTCTGACTACCATTCTACTTACAGATTTAAAAATGTAAATGAATTATTTTTATTTCAACAATCTGTAATTAAAACCAGCACTGCCTATTTTCTGTCTCAAAAGAAAGTTAGTAATCTCAGAAATCAAATGCTGTCTATTTAACCATCTACCATTAAAAACTTAACAATGTTTCAGTACTCAAATACAGTATTTATTTGCAAGTTTTTAGGATTTTGCTCTTCAAGTAATTTCAGTGGGTTACAATTTACATTACATACAGTAATTTCACATCACATGGGAAAGCCAGAACACATTGAAGGCAACAGTCTTTTTTCTCAGTGTAACACAAAATAACACATATAATCATACGTGCTGCATTTACTTGCCTTGTGTTACGCTGAGAAAAACAGAGTTCAAAGGAGCCGGAGTATGATGACATGTATGATCATCATCTAAACTAGAAATTATATATCATGTCAAAACAGCCACTTAAAGCACTTAAAGCAGCATTCAAGAACTTCAGCTCAGGGTCTGAATTTTTTTTGTTAGTAAAGTGAAAATTGTTCATTTCCAGATAACCTGGATTTTTACATATCGACATCGAAGAATACCTAAGTTGGAAAACAAGCAATCTCACAGAGAAATTGAGGCCTACTTAGATGAAATGTAAAACATCTAAATTTATATGATATACGTAACTGTTTTGCATCAGAAATATAATACCATACTTCTAATAAACTCTGCTTTTTCTACACATCATGTTTTCTTAAATGGAAAAAAATCAAGAATGCTCTGAGAATAGTTAGTTTTAAATAGGAATTCTCTCTTACTTATTAGAAAATGAGTTTTGATAGTATGAACGCTGCTTTGAAAATAATGCCTCCTACTTTATTATGTTGGGCATGACATCAGAGGCAGGTGCTGGTGGTATGGCAGGAGAGGTTGAACCTTCCCACCAATATTCCATTACATGTTGTTGCTGTATAACAGATGGCAGCAGAGGGGCAGTCTGACAGAATGGTGTCTGACATGGAAGTGTGTATGAAGCAAAGGTACGTCATTCAATTCCTCCATGTGGAAAAAACGGCACCCACTGACATTCACTAATACTTGGAGACCAAACAGCAACATGAAAGACAAACCGCGTTCCGGACAGCCATGCAGATTTTACAAGCACAGCATGCAGACTCTTGTTCATCACTGATAAAAATGTAAAGCTACTGATGGCGACTGTGTTGAAAAATAGTGTTTTGTAGCTGAGAATTTGCTCTATCAAACAGAGTTATTGTGCTCTTGGTATTTGTTGTATTCTTCATGGAAATAAAAAGGAGGTATTACTTTTGGAGTGACCTTCATATGATGAAAGCTGGCTTTTATCTTCTCAGTCAAATGGATTTCAATTAAGTAGATGGCTCCTACAATGTTGTTTAGTGGCAAGATTGCAATTCACAAGACATAGAACAACAAAAAGAAAGAGATGAACGTGAAACTAAAAAAGTTAGATATATATCAGTATTACAACATGAAACAGTAGTAGTTTTGTTCTGTTGCACAGTATCTACTACAGTGGCTTTGGCTGCTAAATACTGCTTAATACAAATGGTAACAATGAGAAAGTGAAGTAGCTGTGCTAAGAACATACTGGGATTTCACAGTACTGATATGGAGATTTTGCACAATCTCAGCATTTGTTAACACGTAGTTATCTCACAGATATATATGAAAGAAAAGCATGGCATGGAGACTACACTGAAGTACCATTTGTTTTTTAAAGCAGAAATTAAAAAATTTTCTGTCCCTCAAAGCTAATGATAGTTAATTCTTAATCAGCCAGAAAGTAAAAAAAGAAAAAAAAAAAGCCCTACAGATCTTGCTCTGTCTATTTCTTTGTACAATTTTGAGTCCCAGGTATTGACTGTTAAACTGTTTCTCAAAAAATGCTGAATTCAATTTTATTAACAATATTGACTCACATATAAACTGTCTCGTACACTATACCTCACTGTAATTCATAATTGCGAGTTTAAATGTTTTCTGTATCTTCACTGCAATAAAAACTCCATTGCAATTAAGAATATTTCAATATTACACTCAAAATCATCAGTTTTAATTGTTGTCTGGGAAATACAGGCTGTTAATTCTGTATGATAAGCGTTTACGTAGCCTAAACAATTTATTATAATGAATGTTTCAATAGGTATGTGATATTGTTTTTAATGGTATTAAATTATTCAAATTTACTGTAGTCAACATGACCTTAATTTATTGTAATGCATTATTATAAGGTAATTGCTTTCCATATATTCAGTATACATCTTGATTGCTGATTACATTCAGTAGCCTTTCCATTTCCCATGGTGCGTGGCACAGCTCAAGCAGTAATTAATTGCAAGTGCTAATGCAGTGTTCATTCCCACACTTTAAGTTCATTCCCACATTTTAAGAGAGGGTAGAGATGGTTTTTTCCCGACCATTTTGTCCTTTTTTCCATGGTAGAAAAAGGTACTTGCTTTAGGCCTAAGAACAACTTTTCTTTACTTTGGGATTGGGATAGCATATTGTAAAATATTTCATAAAAGTATAAAACAGAAGGACAACAATTGACAACAACTTGAAACCTTATCAGCTGTTAAAAATCTGCTAATGAGACTTATTCTGAACAGAATCTAAATTATATGATTCAAGGGTTGGATAACCAGATTAATCTCCTGGTGACATGTGTGAACTTTTTATTATTTTATAGCAGTATCATGTCATATAATTGCAACAAAAATTGTACTTCTCACTGATATATCCTCTACTGGTAGAGAAGCAGAATCGAATAGACTTATGGTAGCCTGCTTCATATTATTCTGGAAAAAAATAATGTTCTCATCTGATTAAGTTTTCTGTAATAAGGAGAAAAATTATGTACATAAACAAAATATTAGCATTTTTGTACATTACATGCAGCTACTTAATGGATTAACAGCTTCAGCTTAATTTACCTTTGGAATGTCCTTAAAGTCTGGATTAATAACGAGACATCATTTTACATTTAACTGTAGCAATATAAGGTAGATTAAGGCCACGGTACATTGAGAACTCATGACAAAGACCATATGGTCTACTCAAAACTTGTGAGGTAACCTATGTACAGATGTCAAATTGTGGTTGACAGGAAAGCTGCAGGTCGTATTCTAGTCTCAGTTACAGTGGCATAAGTCAGAAGCCGTGTGTGTGTGTGTATGTATATATATATATAAACCTTATGTTTATATCTGTTCTATTAACTTAAAAGCTGAAAACATCTCTCCTCAAGCTGAAGTTATGAATAACTTCCATTTTTCACATAGCTATAGTTTTCTTCCATTAGAGTTATCCTTTTGATACAGGGCACAGTAAGAATGGCATACAGTTGAGAAAGAGATTGCAAACTAAAGCAGGAAGAGTAGCATTTTGACATCAAATATTGAGTTTATATTATTCTGCCATTCTTGGGAATTTACCACTGAATGGAAAAGATTTTAAGTCATGTAACTATCTGCCTCAGGGATACATACTTTATTTTCATTGACATAGAACTTGAAACTATTAAAAGTACAGCTGCAGGATGGGCCACTTCTGCTTCTAGCACACCTCTGGAGGTGATGGCTCAAGGCATTAGGTTCTTGCACCTCTTCCTATTTCATTCCCTTTTTTCTGGGGTTCAGAAAACTGCACAATGGCAATTTTCTTTAAATGTCTCCGTGAAAGAGATGTATCATTCCTTGATAGCGCCTAGAGAATTTAGATTTTAAAGGAATGGAAATTTAAATGCATTGAAAATGTAAATAAAATGCCAAACTATCAATAGACATGCAATTCAATAACTTTCATTCTGAATTGGCTCCAAAGCATTCAGATGCATCTGTAATCCTAGCAGGCAAAGTTCATTTGAGAATACAGATATAATGCTACTTCTATAGGATAACAACTTAGACATCAAAAGCATTAAAACCTTTTAGCACAGAACTTGAGGAAATTTTAACAGAACAAATTTCAACATTAGATAATTTATCTTAGCTTTACTACTTCCAGAATCTGAACAGATTTGGAATACATAAGCTCAATTTTTCCAATACTTCACTAAATACCAAACTTGCAGCCATGTGAGAGTTACAAATATCAAATCAGACTATTTAACTCTTATATTGACACTAAAGACAACAGCTGTTCTCTCTCATCTGTGCTAAGAACTTGATGGTAGTGAATATACCAATATTTTCCCTATTTTTTTTCCATTGCTATATTGTATGACTTAAACTGAGGTCACTATTTACTAGGACTCTAGCTTAACAATTGTGTTTATTCTCTGCTTACCCTATATAAGGAAAATATCAAAGCTTAGTAACAAGCACAGTACATTTGTCACAGGTTTTGATAACATCTAACAATTATTTTAAAGAAAACCAAATTAACACTGATTTGCTACAAATGCAACCTTCTTGATGTTGAAAAGCAATTCTTAAAACCATAAACAAAACCTCTACACGCAGAACACTCGAAGTTTGAATGAAAGTGAACATTTCACAAATAGATCGCAGATTAAATTTGAAAGGGTGCTGATTTTTCCAAAGTACTTAAAGTTCCTATTAGTATTTTTATGGATGAATTTTATTAGTTCTTAAATTCCTTTCCACTGTGGATCTGCTTTTGGGACTTCGTTCATTATTTAATTTGCCTTAAATCCTGACCCATGGGCTACAGGTAAGAAAATGATTGCCCTTTATGTCCTTTTATTATTAATTTTCTAGGTAGCACTGAAGGAATAAAAAGTCATCATGAAAAGAAATTACACAAAGGTCAACTGTAATGATGGCTTTTATCCGCCCACGGTATTTGTTTCAAGTTAATTTCAATTAAACTAGATACTAAGAAGTGATATGAAGACACTTTTTCAATATTGAGAGTCATAATGGATAATCAAAATGATAGAGGTTGACTTTTTTGTTTCTTTGTTTGTTGGTATTTTCAGTCTTTCACTTAGGGAAATAACTTCTAACAAAACTTAGCAGATTCATCATTTTTCTATTACGGAAAAAAAAAAAAAAAAAAACCTCTGTAAACAATTCTAGAAGCAAAATCAATATCCCATGACAGAAGCAAAGAACATGACTAGTAGATTTGTTATAGGAAACAGTTCACAAACAAAGAGGGAAAAACATTTGTTAAAAGTAAAAAATGGGAGTAACTTTTAATGAATATTCTTTGCTAGAGAATAGTGAATAAGTTCCGAATTAATGGCATTTAAAGTTGTCATCTAAATATTATTTTTCATTTCTGTTAGTCAATGCATTTGGTTACTGAAAAAGTACCTAAAATGACTTTCCACTCTTTCTTTCTTAGAATGTGAATGTTCTTTCTCAAAAAGCTCTTGTTATTATAAGTACAACATATATGACTAAGATAATTTACGGTATCACTGAGATTTTTTTTATTACAGTCTGTTCTACAGTGTGTGCCTGCAATACATAAGGGCTGCTCCGAAAGTAATGCCTCCTATTTTATTATGTTGCCCTGCAATATCAGAGGCAGATATTGGTGACATGGCAGTAGAGGTCAAATTTTTTCACCAGTATCCCATTATATTTTGTTGCCATGTGACAGATGGCAGCAGAGGGCCAGTCTGACAAAATGGCATCTGACATGGAAAAGTATATGAAGCAAAGGTGCGCCACTGAATTCCCCCATGCAGGGAAAAAGTTGCACCCATTGACATTCACTAATGCTTCCTGAACATTTATGGAAACCAAACAATGGATGTGAGCACAGTGAGGTGGTGGGTAGTGTGTTTTAGCAACAATGCCATCATAGAAGCTGTAAAATAGTGGGTCATCTCCACTGGTACGCAATTTACAAGGTTCTTATTCATTGCTGGTGAAAATGCACACCTAATGGTGATGACTATGGTGAAAACTAGTGTTTTGCAGCTGAGAATTTGCTCTGTTGAACATTATTATGCTCTTTGTCATAGTCTCCACAGAAATAAATAGGAGGCATTACTTTCAGAACAACCTGTGTGCTGATTTGGATGCAAGGGCTCATTGCTGGCTCATGTTCAGCCTAATAAGAAAAAGCATTTATTTAATAATCAGAAAACAGTTTATATAGTTGTTATTAGTGTATAGTAAATCTCTATCAGAATATTTGTCTTTTCAATTAGAAGTCTGTATACAATACAAATTATAATGCTGTGTAATTTTATTAATATGGAAACTCTTAGGAATATAAAAACTTCTGTTTCTCTAGTACCAAAACACAGTACAAATAATGCTGTCCTTCAGCTTTGAGTTCATATCCCAATAAGAGGCATGATGCCTATACTTCAGTATCTCACTGCCAGCATTTCAGGTCCTCGGTAAGAGCACAGAATTTTGTAGCATACAGTACAATTTTTCATCCTATCATGAGCACAATTACAGCTTTTCTCACATGGCTATCAGTGCATGGAATACTCTTGCTGAGATCTAACCAGTACTTTGTAATTCCTTTAATTTTGATTTTATCCATCTGGGATTCACGCCAGTATCCTGTTCCTTCTGTCAAGTGTTGACACTTTAATTGTTTTTGTTGCTTAGCATTCTCGAACCTTATATGTGGTCATTGTATTCTACCACTTATTCCTTTTTGATTTCTCTAAAAATTCTGCATTTATCTGAATTTAATTTTGATTTCTATACAAGAAGGACATCAGCTTCTACCTTCACTTTCTGCAGAAAAAAAAAACAGCATTCTAACTTGAAACAAAAGAGAAGGAGGTAAACTTTCACTCCTAAATCATCTATACTGATTATGAATTGAACTTTTCTAACGTAAAATTGAGACAACAGTATCAGCAAATAAAACGCATCTTATCTATTCTTACTTTTACGCATAGGGATTTCCTTGTGCAAGCAGCATTTGAGCATGGAAGGTGCTCCAAGTTAACCACGTGTGCATTGAAAGACAACTGAATATCCACTAGGCTGCACTGTACTATAGTGCAATGGTTTGCAAGCTGTAACAAGTGTCTTTGTACTTTCTTTTTTCTCATCTATAAGCAACTCTTAAAACTAACAACAACAGAAATGAGAGCAAAAAAAGCATCCCTACTACTGGAGAACAGTTTTACTCTTATTTACACTACAGTAAAATGCTACTGAAATACCAAAAATTACTGTATTTAACTTTCATCAGTTCAATGTGAAAAACAGAGATTCTCTGAAGGTTATTTGTGACCTGAGAGAAATAATCATCTTCAATTACCCAACATACCACCAAAATCAACAAGGCATAATATGGACTCAGTGACTGCACATTCAAAGCAACTACAGGGCTGTTTAAAAAAAAAAAAGAAAAGAAAAGCCACTGACTTATATTTGCTTTTCATATTAAATGTAGCATTCAAAAGCTGATGAAAACCTTTTACAATTGAGTGAAATGCCTCCAGAGAACCCCAGATGAAGCTTCAAGGAGAAAAAGTGAGGTTTATGAAGGACTATTTTGATTAAAAATGAAATCTTCAAGAGGAAATTAAGACAAAGAGATAACAGGCATTTATATTTTGTCACTAGCTTATATGAATTACAGTAAATTATGCTGTCAGAAAATAAATTAATAATAGTAAGAAAATTCAAAATACAATTGTTTAAAAGCGCTTAGTTAAGAAACATCATTAAGGCACCTCCTGTGATGAACACCTGCTAGAAACTTTGCACAGAGCATTTCTGAACACTTGAGTTTAGAAACATTGTTTTTGTGCTAATTAAACTTTGGTTTGGGGTAGCAGGTGTGAAATTGGTACCATCCAAGATTTTTTGGCTGTGTTTTCTTAAACAAATAATACACTACTTCACAGACAAGGAAAGTAAATTCAGTTTAAGAAATTGGCATCTCACCCAGTGATGTTGAGAGAAGGGACGTACAAAGGTCACATAAATATGGAGACTTATTTTGAATCACTCTTTTCTTTTCACTGTCAGAACAAAGGACACTCCCATTACAAGGTGAGATTAAGCACGCATATGCAGCAATGCCAAAACTATTAGACGTAAAGTACAGCCCTAATCTTTGATTCCCTTCTTGAACTTTTGTAAGACCGAGTAAAAACTGCATAATTAGATTCCATTACTTAGAATTTCTTAAGGGTATAATTAACAACCAAATACAAAACATACCGAGTTTACAGGCACCATGCTCCAGAAGTCAGTATTTCTAAGTAATAATACTATCTCTTTGATTTAAGTTGGCCAGGCTGCTGAACTACTGAGAACTGAGCCCACAAGGAGCGAACGCTGGTAGAGGAAAAGGAGACAGAGCGTGGCTGTGTGTCAGTTACAGCCTGTGTCCTTTCACAGCAAAAGATGGATGCGAGCTTATCTTAACAGTAAAGACTACAGATATTTTTCTTCCAGTAATTGCTTTTCTAAGATTTCACAAAGGATAGAGGAGGAAAAACTAGGTGAGTTCTTTTTACGTTAAAGGAACTGAAACATGATAAGTAGGGGGAAGTTTTTCCTTCTTACATTACGATGACTGTCTTCTCAATGGATGCTAATACAAATAATTTGAACTAGACAGATATTATGTGGGTTCACAGTGCTATCTATAAGAGTCATCATTAACAACTTTTAATTACCTGTTTTCCCGTAAGAATCCATTTCACAAACTGAATAGATGGGGATGAAGGAATCAGGGTCAAGTTTCTGCTCTAAGCCACAGGGCTCTTCTGTAAAGTTGCACTGTGCATCTAAGCTTGCCTATTCTAAGTTATGTAGGGGATTATGAGTTAGGTAATGGCCGTGTTTATTTTATCAGGAGAAAGTTTCTACTAGTTTGCAATATTACAAACATGGCTGTGTAAGTTACCTAGCATTTTTGAGATTTCTCTATAGTACAGTGTTTGGACTCCCTGTAAAGCAAGAGGTGTCACCATGAGGATTGCTGCAGCCAAAGAACTTCTAAAGACGTTCCTCTCTAGGAGCAGTGGAAGCAGGGCAGCTCTGTGGAGGACGACAATGAGGAACTGAAGGTGACCCAAGCACAGGCTGTGCCTTCTCCAACAGTTGCTGCCTCACAGAGCCTGGGATGGGCAGGCAGTTTTGGACGTGGCAAAAGGATGGACCAGGGTTGTCCAGGGAGACAAGGCAGGGCTAGAAACAAAGCTACAGCATAGATGTAACATCCACAGAGAAGCAAAGACAAGTACAGCTCAAGAAGGACCAGGTCCCTAATCTTGAGCTCAAATGGATATCCCATACCAAGGGCAGGATGTATGGAGGGGACACAGGTGAGACTAGTCAAGGCATTTAAGGCCTAAAGCTGCTCTCAGGGCCACGGCAATCCCCTGAAAACTCCAGGTAAATATGTCTTAGCAGTGATATGAGTTAAGTACTTGCAATCTAGTCCAATTTGCTCTTTAGTAACATAAAAGAAAGCTTGCCCAATTGTCAGGCTGCCCAGGAGAGAGCTGGTAATGAGATGACAAGCATTTGGCTGGACCGAAGCAAGCTCTATTGGCAGAGCTCTATGGAAAAGCTTGTAGAGCACCTGCTCCCATTAGGCTTGGCTCTAGCTACCAGCTACAGCTTAATAATTTTTTTTTTTTTTTTTAACATAAAATGTTTTTTTTTCTCTTGGAAGGAATAAAATAATCACATAAAATATGTCCAAGGTAGTATGTTTATTTTAAGTATTTGAAGCAGCAGAAGGAGCTCATAGGGAAAAAGAATCAGAAAAGCAAAACACAGCTAACAAGACACAATTATGGGTTTATAACACAAAATATAATCAAGAATGAAACTGGCATAATCTATCGTGTAGCAGATCAAAATATTTAGAGAAGCTAGGGAGAAGACTTAACAAAGAATTCTTCGAATTATGGCGTTTACCTCACTACTTTCCTGCTTTACTCTAATTGCTATTACTTGCTCAGAACAGCTGTAGGTGTAGCTGTACTCTTTCCCAGTCTCTTTCACAACCTTTTTTTTTTTTTTTTTTTTACCATTTTTCTTCATGCATCTTGGTATGCTCAGTTTT
Organism: Pavo muticus; assembly: GCA_016647715.1. Classification (NCBI taxonomy): domain Eukaryota; kingdom Metazoa; phylum Chordata; class Aves; order Galliformes; family Phasianidae; genus Pavo; species Pavo muticus. The sequence goes on from JACDJE010000009.1 coordinate 1,590,007, forward strand.
CAACTCTTTCTACTTTGCTCTGCCCTCTCCTACAATGCAACAACATCTAAATATTCCAGGTCTCTCTCTTCTCACATTATGAAATTGCAAATGAGAGAGATTAAAAGATGCATTAGTTAGCAAGCAGCAAAAGTAAATATGTATTTAGGGATGAAAGTGACTATACTGAAGTGGCAACTTTGCTATCTTTATATGTTCAAAAAGATTACTGGATTTTAAGAAATAGTTTCTATCTGACTGTATGCAATATCACTTTGAAAAGACTGCGCTGTCAAAGAATTTATTCCTTTGGATATAGGTAGATATGGCAGGTTAGGTACATATAAACAACGATGAAAACAATTCAAACACACCATCTTCATTGCCATATATTTATGCAGTAATATGTTGAATGAGCTATGTTTTGATCTGTACTGCCCACTACTATCTTACTCCTCTGTGGAGAAAACAAATTATGTCTCTTGAACTCTAGCTCTATCATTGGATAATAAAAGCTCAATATAGATCTTGAAAAAGCATTATGGCCTATGAAAAAAGAAAATTATTTTCAGTAGGAAAGACAGAAGCAAACTGAAATGTAAAGACCTTTTAGCAGAAATAAAAGCTCTAGTTATTTCACCCCTTCACACTTTATCACTGACAAACTTAAGAGCAGTTTTTATAAGATATTCATATCATATCTGTCCTCGCCAATACTCCCAATGAATTGTCATCAATTCAGCTTTTGGGTACACAACTGAAAAGATATGCTTCGCAGAAAAAATATTACTATTAAGTACTGTAATTAATGCAAATTATGCAAAATGACTAAAACCCAATTACCAAAGAGATATAACCTTTGAACTGAAAATGCAACACTAAATGCAGAAGTCCAGGTTGTAAGGCCTTAACTGTGGCAGGAAAAAAGTTGAACTTAGATTTCCGTTCTACATAGAATCACAGAATCATAGAATGGCCTGGGTTGAAAAGGAAATCAAAGATCATCTAGTTTCAACTCCCCTGCCACGGGCAGGATTGCCAACCATTAGAACAGGCTGCCCAGAGCAACATGCTAAGGCTGTTTATAAAAAGCTGCATTAAACCTCTTGTTTTATAGGATTTGAAACTGTTCCTTAAATCAGCTGTTTAAGAAAGTGGCACACTGTAAGTTTCTTCCAGAGGATAACAGGTTGTATCCCCTTTTTGAAAAGCAAGTGACATTCTCCCTTATTTTAAATTACCAAAGTAGATAAAATTCCTCCAAAATAGCTGAGCTTCATAAAGCCATAACTTCAAACACAGCATACCCAGCATTTCAGTATCTTGAGTTCTTTTTGGTGTGGAAACTTACCTGAAATCTTAAATTCAATCCTATTTCTAGTCATATTTAGAAGGCCAGGAACTTTTTTTCATAATTATATTATTTTTAATTAAAAAATAATATAATGATCAAAGAGCAATTTAAATTCTCTGTACAATTATTGACTTCCATGTCAGACACCGTTCTGTCAGACTGCCCCTCTGCTGCCATCTGTCACACAGCAACAAAATGGAACGGAGAGTTGATGGGAAGATTCAGCCTTTACTGCTATACCACCAACATCTACATCTGATGTCGTGGGCCAACACCATAAAATAGGAGGCATTACTTTCAGAGCAGCCTTTGTGGTATAAATGCTTAGGTAACATTTATTTTAAAACAAAATAGGGTATCTATAGGTATGAGAATAAGTAGGAATTACAAGTAAAAATTATCTATTAAATAAATGTCTATCAAGAAACAAATCCCTGACTAAATCAGTTTTTAAGTGAAATAGGGACCTTACTGACTGCAGGCCAAACTTTTAGAGCAGGTTTGCCAGTATCTGTTTTCAAGAAAGTTTATTAACTTTATTTTCATATGTTAACAGAAAAAAAAATCTGCCTCTGGACAGTGGAGTGTCTTGGCCCGTTTTTTCCCTTACCTTGCTTTCTAAACATCTTAGATCAAGCTCTGAAGGCACAGTTTCATCAACATTTCACAAACTGCTGCATCATTCACTTCACTAAATCGAGCATGCCTCTAAGTGTTCACTAAGTGTGTATTTATGATCAAAAACTAAAACAATAGTCCAAAAGCCGATCTGGTTAAAACCAGTGTCATTTTCCCTGCTTAAAATAAATTATTTAACGAAGGCACTGGCAGCTTCAGAGGATCTCTATCCTACTACTATTCCACAGAAAGGTTGTCATAGAAACAAGAAGTAGTTCAGAATTATTTGCCATTTTATGAAGACATTTTAAAGCTATTATTTCATATACAGGGAAAAAAAATATGAACTCTAAGGTACAACTTTTCCAATTTTCCAATTAAACTACTCGATACCAGAAATCCAAATATATATACTTCTCCTTTGAAGCTGAAAGTAAAGTAATATCTCAGGATGAACAGACATCATTATCACCTAATGCAACTCTTTACTATTATTTAAATTCTGCTGTGTGTATATATAATGCCAATAAAAAGAACTTTCTGTCTATCTGCAATACAATTTGGTGTTAGGAAGCATGAAAAAAATCAAAAGAGTAGAAATGAAAGAGCAGTGGGCATACAAAATATTTTAGATGTAAGGAGAAAATGCTGTACACATTCTTGTGATGGTAATTCACACAATGCTTTGACTTGATTAATTATAAAAGCCTTACTAGACTTTAAATATATAAATATATAATTACATAGACTTTTATTAAGTTGGAAGAATGCTTTCAAAATATTTCGTTCACTCAGGAAACAAGGGAAATTAAAAAAAAAAAAGTCCAAATCTACAATGGAACAGTTGTTGAGGTAATGAAATAATAGTCCAATGTGGACTAGTGAACAACCACACCTGGACTGATTAGAGATCCCAAGTACAACCTGAAAACAAGGAGTTACTCAATTCCTTGTGAGAAAACAAAGATACATGTAATGTCTGTGCACATGTACATAGACATTTAGGCACTTACTTTGGTAAAGAATGAAGCAAAATTTATTGCAAAAACATTTATATCAAATCATACGTGAATGTACCAAAGAAGAATATTAAGAAAGATGTCTGTATTATGAGACCACACAGACATATGTAAATAGCCATGTAATCTTCACTTTCTCTATTAAGAAATAAAAGTACAAGTGTATTCTTAACAGACCTGAGAGTCTCAACACTTACAGACTGACTGCTGAATGCCTCTTCGATTTGCTACAAACAAATATGATTATGCCGGCATGGAGAATAATTTAGTTGGATAAATTGATAGAGATTTTAAACCCAGAGTGGTTAAAGCCAATACATTTTTTAAAATCTAATCTTTGGAGACAAGAAGGTTAGATGTATTATACAGAATTTTTCTTTTCTTGTTATGTATTGAATTACCTCTATTACAATAAGTCTTATCACTGGGGAAAGGCATTTTTCATAATCCATCTCAACTGATGTTCATGTGAGCAGAAGGGATAAAGTACCACCAAAAGAGACAATTTCAGACACAGAAGAAAGATTGTTCTGTTTCTTCCTAAAGTAAATAAGCTCTTTTCTATTATTGCACAATTAACTGCAGAACCAGCGTACAAATAGTACAAATGTAAATCCTGGAAAAAATACGTATATTAAAAGCTAAAGAGTAGATTAAAGGCTAGGAAAATGGATCTATGTTACTTCATGTATTACAAAAATTCAAAATCAGACAGATTAATAGTGCTGAAAAAGGCAATCAATTATTGTTTCCTTTCATAGAATCCTCACTAGATCAGAAAAAAACTATGCAGTATTTACAGCATTACTTTACAATGCACATTTTCATAAATGGAACATGATACAAGTTACTGTCTACAAAATGAAAAAATGCCCCATTGTGTCTGCCAGTTATTTTTTTACTTTTTTGTGTAGTATAAGGACAAAAAAAAAAAAAAAAAAAGTCCTACAGTATTTTTCGGTTCCCAGCAAAACACTTAAAGTAATTGCTCTTTCTTCTATTAAAGATAGTATCTGCTACAGCGTTTTGTACTCATTTTAAAATTACCTTGTTTATTAAGTTCACATTTACTATGTGAAAACAGGTGTGTGTAAGAACGAGACTGTTCTCAAATTTTCTTACAGTTGTTATCTACACTTGAATTTGAAATGGCAAAATAACATCAGGGTTGCAACTCTCATGTGTTAACTTATACCACTTTGCCCCGTTACTATTTATCTCTTCACTGCTACAAATATACATAAATTTTCCTGCATTTTTTCCTAGTTAAAGATGCACTGTTATCTACATTTTACTGAATAAACTAAATTTCTGAAAGCCCAAGAATATGCAGAAGCTTAAACAGAAGAACTTGGTTTACACTAAAGCAGATGTTGGAAATGATAAGATTGGATCTTCCCTCTAACTCTGTGCTCTGAGAGCTATGTGGATTTGAGAGGAAAAATGTAAAGAATGATTGTGGTGGGTTGTGTTGTAAAATGATACATTCGGGTTAATCTTATTTGGCAATTGCATGTAACCTCCATTCCAGCTCGATATTTTTCTTCTGGATTTCTGCAGTGTTATCCCTTGTGGCTATTTGTATGAATATGCATTTAAAGTAGTAAACTGTACTCCATAAGCTAACCAGTGCCATTACCAATGCTACCAAACAAGGCACATTTTTACAAACAATGAAAAGCCTACCATAAAAATGATGTTGGGACTAATTTGTGGTCTGTGTCAATCTGCTTTCCCAGTGCTTATTTCAAATGACTCAATAACCTGTTTGTAATTACTTCTCTGCCTTTTAATTTTTCATTAGACCCATTTTACTTCTTATAGAAATTATTTCACTGATATATAACTTTTCCACCATTTTGAGTTTAACCTGGGGAAGAATAACCACATGCATCAGTACGGGTTAGGGAATGACCTGCTGGAGAGAAGCTCTGCAGAGAAGGACCTGGGTGTTCTTGTGGACAACAGGTGAGACTTCAGTGTGTCCTTGTGGCCAAGGCCAATGGCATCCTGGGCTGTATTTAAAAGAGTGTGGCCAGCAAGTTGAAGGAGATTATCCTTCCCCTCTACTCTGCCCTGGTGAGCCCACATTTAGAATACGGTGTCCAGCTCTGCACTCCTCAGTTCAAAAAAACAGGGATCTCCTAGAAGGACCCCAGCAGAAGGCCACAAAAATCATAACAAGCCTGGAGAACAAGCCTGGAGCATCTTCCTTATGAAAAAAGGATGAGTGATCTGTGTCTGTTCAGCCGAAGGGAGGGATCTGATTAATGTTTATAAATATTTAAAAGGAGGTGGAAGGCAAATGGATGAGGCCAGACTCTTCTCAGTAGTGTGTAGTGAGTGATAGGACAAAGAGCAGTGGCCTAAAACTTGAACATAGGAAGTTACATATAAACACATAGAAGAAGTTCTTTATGGTAAGGGTGATGGAGAACTGGAAGAGATTACCCACAGAGGTTGTGGAGTTGCCTTCTAGGAAGATATTCAAGACCTGTCTGGACAACTACCTGTTCAGACCTACTGTAGGGAAACTGCTTTAGCGGGGGGGGGGTTGGAATCGATGATCACTTGAGATCCTTCCAAGCCCTGCACTTCCGTGATTCTGTAAGTTTATAAGTGTTGATGGTTTACAGGCTGGTTTGGCCCGGTTCCATGACTAGCAGGGTGGAGGGATTTTGCAAAATCTGTGCCTCTGGAAAAGGGAAACGGGGACCCCAAAAATAATTAAAAACAGTGGAAATAATCTGAGGAGAAACAAACCAATTTACTAAATACGATATCAGAATGCAAGATAGCACACTATAATACAATATAATTAGAATTGAAGCTAATAAGTCAAATATAATGAGAGAGAGAGATTGTCTGAAAGCTGGGTAGGCCTCACCATAATGCTGAGGTGAGACGCGCAGTCCAGTCGAGCAGCAGGGAGAGACACTGACGAAGAAGAGCCTGGTCAGATGACCTACCAAGGCCTTATATCTGTTCCCCCTGAGCAGAAATGATAACAACACAGCGAACAGGCTTCTGGGGAACGTAGTTCTTCTCTTCTGGGACAGCTACCCAGAACACTTTAACTCCCAGTGCACTACATGATGTTATGATGTGGAATACTGATAACCAAAAATCATAAAACCATGACAATAAGAGAAATGACATCCATTTCACATTAATGGAGAAATTACAGAATGCATGCAAGCCACTTCCATTTATGTTAATTTAGCCCCAAGTTAAAGGTGTTGAAGAATATCAGAGGAAAGATAATACAGTTAAACAAACCTTTTTTGCTATAGTACTTATTTTCTTGGTTTTAACTGACGTACTTGTAACTAGAGCTTGCCAAATGAATTGTGAAGATATTTACTCTGCAAGCATGAAATGATTACAAATCTTAAGATGGAAACAGAAATTCAGTTGCTTTTACCTTAAATATGTAGACTACGAGAAGCATTTCCACATCTAAAAGAACTTCAAAAGCTGCACAAACCTCTGTAGATAACAATCTAAGCAAAGAACTTTATTACTAGCACAGCAATGCAATATATAAAGTTTAAGGGAGGAAGGATAATTTCCAATCTTTCCAGTGGAGTTAGCCTGATTTGAAAGGTACAGAAAGATAACATAAGAAGGAAAAATACAAGAAGAAAAGCACAGAAAGGAAGATTCTTCATAAACTTCAAACTTTGCATAATGCATAGACCTAAAGCTTTAAAATTCCAGCTGTCTTGCAGGACAGGTTATTAATGTATCAGCAGTTGTTTTCCTTTTTATTCTATCTCATTATTCCTCACAAAAGATTTACAGCTGTAAACAAGCATGAAAGAAAAACTTTGTATTGCCTATTACCATACTGCTTGACAGTTGTTCAAAGCACTAAAGAAAATCAGCATTTTCATTGCTATCCTGATAACTATGCCCACCTCCCTCCAATGTCAAGGTAGTCATAGATATGAATAAGGTATCTAAAACAATATTTTTTCTTTCAAGAACAACCAATTATATCAAGATATTTTCCCATTAAATGCCTATTAAGACACTTTAAAATACTGCATATATAATAGAAGTTATTTTAAGGTCTCAAATTGCCCCAAAATCAACACTTTTTTCATGATCTGTGTTCATATTGCACAGTTCTATTAAATTCTGTTTTGCCTCTACTATGCTTGAAATGCTTGTAATTGAAATTTGAGGGGAATTTGAGACAGGAATCTAACGCAACTTTTTGGTGAGAAACATGACAATATTACAAAACTGTTTGGTGTATCACAGTAATTTAATCTTTGTTATAGAAAATGTGATGACTAAGCTGATAGTTAAAAGCAAAGTACTGCCCGGTGTTTTCGATTTCCAATTATTTATTTTCTAAGATACCATTATTTTTGCTTGCTATTGATTTTATTTTTTTTTTTAACACAGATGTGTGATGGTTGTAAAAGCAATATTTTATTGACTGAGATTTCGTACATAAACCCTGTTTTTAATCTAATGAATTTCTTGATTTTATAAAGACAAGGAATATGACACTGCTTATTTACTGTTGAAGCTGAGCTAGTGAATGGCCTACATTTCTAGCTAAAACACAACCCAAGGAGGTGTTTCAGTCTTTGATATTTCAGACTGACATTATATTTTGTTTATATGTGGTACACTTTTTGCAACAAGCACTTGATGAATATTTATTCAAGAAGTCCAGTCTCCATTACAGACATGACATTAATTTTAGAAGTGGCTTTGCTTTTTGTGACAATCAAACCAAGAACATGATGTTCGATGATTAAAATGGATAGTAAAAAAAGGAAATATTGAATAAGCAAAAATGCTAATGAAACTTGGATAGAACATATTCTACTGGAATTCAGCTTTCTTTTACAGAGAAATTACAGAAATAAGACTAACTGAGTAATGTTTAAGAAAAACTGATAAAAGAGTATTATATGATCCCACTGTAATTTGATCATTCATGTAGCACGCACTGAATAAAAACCGAAGAACTCAGAAAGAGATGCTTCTAAGTCAAGTCTGAGAATAATTCAAAATTACATTACAACCAAAAGCAGAATGTGGGCAAAACAAAATAAAAATGTGTCATCTCAGAAAACAAAGGAGAAAGAAATTATATAGCACTATGATTACTGATAGTCCTTTACACAGGAACACATTAGAGGAGGAGCCACAGTACATGGAGAAACATATGGAAAGGGCAAGATTTGTAGATATGACTAGGCTACTACGTACCTGGCCAGAAAGGCTAAGAAATCGTGCCATCAGGAAGCTTTTTTAAAATAGGATAATAATAATAATGATCTGCATATAGCTTGCTGGTTCAGACTATACATAGCAATAATACTTTTTGAAGTCACTGCTATATCATATGATTGCATAGACACTAAAAATTTAATACATAATTCAGCAAGAAGTAGAGTATTCCAGAGAAATCCTACAGTAAGATATTGGCAAACAAAAATGCTATAATTAAAACAATTTTTTTTGACAAACAATATGAACACTGAAAATTTTACAAACTCACTGTGAAATGATTTCCTTTGTTCATGTCTTCCTCTTCATACCCAGTTACAAGATCTGACTACTACTGTAATCACCCCCTGCTCTGCTGCATGTAAAAACATGCACAGGATCACTTCTTATCATACACAAGTATTTCACAAGTAGGAGCCGTGCTCATTCTCACAGTTTCTTACTATTTTGATACACATCTTTTACTAGGTATTTTTTATCTTCTTATACCACCTGCCATTTTCTCAGCCTTCTCTTGTCCATACTTACAGTCTCTGAGCTGCTCTATAGCCTGGGGAGTGATGGAAGACTCTCATCACCCAAAGTGTCCCTTTCTTGTTGGCTCTCCTATAGATTTTTTGCTTCCAGAGGAGCTCAGGAAGCTAAATTTTAGTTGTTGCTTTTCAAAGAATGCTATTTTCCTGTGAAAGGCTTCCAAATGGTCTCAAACTATGTGCTTTACAAAAGGCAATGAACTGATCTGGAGCTTGACCCTCAAACTGTGATTTTATTAAAATATACAGCATATATACAGAGGAATGTAGGGAGAAAATAATGAATCTTAGACTCCAAAAGGAAAGAGATGCTCTTATGTTAATACACATATTGATTCATAAATGCAGAATTAGTGTTATGATATACAAATATGTTTGAAATTCAAAACTGGATCTTTCAATTTTCAGTTGCTTTTCCATCTATATAGTCAGAACTGCAGTGGATCTCTGCTGCTCTGCTGTGACAGCAACCTAGCAACCTTTTTTTATTAATTGCTGCATCCTATGTGCCTCATTTTAAGAAAAGGAAGATATTTTATGGGATCCTAGAAGCAAGATGGTTACTGATGAGTTGTCTAGATATCCTTTACAAATTCTGATGATAAAAAAGTTCTTTGGCTACAGTGATTTCTAATATGTAGACTCATGCCTTAATCCTAATTATTAACTATAATATTCCATAAGAAAATAGCTACTCCGTTTTCCATCAATATGTCTACACACTAAGATATTTAGGTGCTGCCTCTAATTGTAATGGATAAAAAGGCTAAGGACTTGGAAATCTGTGTCTAGTCATATAGCAAAGCAGTCTGCAGTGAGCTTAAAGTTAGCTTCTGCGATGTTTGGACAAACAGGGAAAAGTAGGAAAAACTATTTTTGGAATAAGGTTTGATTACTTACAGTCCTGACTGCTTTCATTTTCCCGAGGTTTAATAAGAAAACAGACCAGGAGGAAGTGAAGAGTGATATACCTGACACAGGAGTACAGGGGGAATTTGGCTTGACTGAATGATATCAGAACTTGTTATTTGGGCAGCATATTGGGGTTAGTGATCCGATTTACGGAAGGTATCATGGGAGCTTTTAGAGATCACATTGATATCTGAATTGATATAGACTAGCTGATCTAAAAGGCGGCATAACCAGTGTCTCACTGCTCCCTGAAATTGTTCTGTGACAGCAGATGAATATCTCAGGGGGTAATCATTTGAAGTTTCTAGGACATTCATCAGTCAAATATTGACACATCTTAATCACAGTTAACTTGAGTATTTTTCTTATTCTGATTGCATAATGAAGATACTGTAGCTAGCTCAGGAACATCAAAATGGCAATAAATAGCCCCCCCAGGCAGCAAAATATATTTTATCAGGTATGGCCTGCTTTTCTGTAAGGATAATAGCAATAAGCATACAGTCCCTTGATATTCAATGTGATGCATCTCTTGCCTTCAACATTCAACTGTGATAACATTCTGCTTCCACAAGTGTACAGAGACCAAAACATCATTATTTTGTAATACTGTTTACAGTGTAATGAAGAAATCATCACTAGGCTAGAAAGATTGAAGCAAATCCATTTCTGTAGGTAATACATACCATCGCACCCTTTAACTCTCCTGAATAGATGGTCAGATACCATTCATATTTCCCAAGCTTGCTATAAAACTAGCCAAGAGGAATAATCATATATTTGAATTCATAGTAACACATCCTGACTAAAGTGTAAAACCTAGACACTAAATTTTACTTCTAGGAAAAAAAGTCTACCAAAACAGACAGGAAGTAGAATGTTTTCCATTGGAAACACTCCATAGCATCTTATTTGTCTTATGTATCTAGGAGAAAAAAATTAGGTATGTAAATAAGAATCCCACGCCCCACCATGAACACAGAGAAAAATTACACAAAATTATCCCTCTACATCAGTTGTTAATATGTTTGTGAGATAAAATAGGACAACTTTTAAAGTTTCAGAATACTCGTTTATGTTGAACTTTTAAAAAATGTTTCATTCCAGCATATTGATTTGCTGTTTTATGAGGACCAGGCGGCTGTTTTTTTCTGCTTTTTCTTGATCTCTCCATTTCAAGAACTATGTTCCAAAATAATTCCATAGGACATAACATAGCAATACAGGTTAGCATCGACTCCACTGGGGTAATTTTATTTCTGAAGAAAAACATATATGATTCTCAGCTCCTTACATTTCTATTTGTTGACTTTTTATCTGGTTCCTGTGTTTTAAATAGATAACACAAAGAAACGACCACATTTATTCAAAAAAGGAACCAGCTATTTTTTCTCTACAAAAGATAAGGATTGTGTTCACCCCTGTCCTTAAGGAAGGGAATGGCTCTTCCATATTTACACAGAAACGGTTAGAAAAATCCCTCCTTTCATATCAGACAATTTTCTTTTACTTTGAATAATATATTTACTTTTTATGGATTATGCAAGGTTTCTCTTCCACAACTGCTAAAGTGTATTCCCAATCAATGATGGCTACATGAATAAATTATTTCTTCTTTTGCCATCTTTGCATTACACAGAATTCTGTTGGTTAAACTGTAAATGATAAGAAAAACAAGTATTTCCAGCTTTACTTCTTTTGAAGTTTACAGAAAGTATGGCAAATTCTTCTCAAACAGTTTGGATGGCCTTTGAAAATATTGATTCTGTATATAATAATATATGACTACATTTCACATTTAGCCATTCTTAGCCCCAGGTTCTCAGTAGATCATTGAAGGAGAAGAAGTAAAAGATGTTTCAAATTCCCAATCCACAGAGCAGCTGTTAGGAACCTATTTTTCCCAACTAAATCTACAATGAAGTATAGATAATTCTTTCTAGCTTGTGTGCTACATATTATATTTGCACATTTCATTTATAAAGAAGGTTAATTATATTGCTCCATTATTACAACTGCCTTGCATGCTCTAGCCAGCAAGCATAAATGATTTTTAAGAATGCATAAAGGGAGTGAGTCTTTTTCCTGTAGGATTGCTTCTAAGTCTTTTGTGCTCAGCCAAGCAATAAGAGATGTACACATATCTGCCGTGATTATATTCAGAAACTCAGGAAGCTTGAAACTGAAGGACTGTCAAACAAAACTCAGTAATAAATGAATTTTTTGATGCTGGCAACAAAAATCAAAACAAAACAAGCAAGAGCATTTTAAAATAATCCTTAAGTTATATTCCAGGAAAACCATAACTACACATCCTGTATATTTTTCCCATTTACAGCTGTAAATGCATGTGTTAAATTATGCAATTATTTCCTAGCAATTACAACTTCTTGTAGAAAAGAATCATGGCAAGAAAATGATACAAGGATATTCACTGTAAGATTCAGTAAATTCATAAAGTGCATCTGGTTTGAATATACTGCTACTGCTTACAAATTATGACCATATGGGAGGCTGAGAATAATAAGGTGGTATTAGTAGGAGTACCAAGTAACTACGGAATTATTTTTTCATACCTCTAAGCACAAGGCATGATGCAACCAGTAGATTCTGTTCTTCCTCTGATGTGAGGACATTGACTGCCCCCAGCAGTCAAATTCCAGAAACAACAAAGACCTATCACATAGAGCAACATGGAAGAACTGAGGAGTGGAGTAACCAACACATCTCTGAGAGACTGTTTATTGGAAAAGAATTTTCATAAACTGGATGATTGATTACAAAAGAGCAATTTTAATACACAAGAGCTTCAGCACTGACTTCCTTCTAATTTAATGTAAGAAGGAAAAAATTCAAAATGGTACAAAGCATAAACCACTTGTATATGGTAAACAAGTCAGCACGTTTGCTCAAGACAGTTCCTATTTATGAAACATGTAGTAAGATCTTTTTTTTAATAAATGCATGAAAAAACCCTCAGCCCTGCCTGTCTAAAGTTATTACATACTGATATGCAGCTAACTATTAATAAACAACTTAAGTCTATGGCTGGTTAATGCTAATAGCATACTGTGCTGTAGATAAGTGTGGCAGCAGAGGAGAACTGTAATGCTGATCAAATTGTATGAGCTTTATACTGCATTCTGTCATGCAGTTATTTATCTGAATTTGAGAAGTGATGTCTGATACAGAACAGCAGGATATCTGATAAGGAAAAAATAAACAGTTCCAAGAAAATATTTAAAATAACCTCTGAGAAACAGAAGTATTGGAGAGTCCACATAAAGCAAAACAGAAAAATTGTGCTTTATATGTTCTTAAAAATACTTGAAGTGAAAGAAAATTTTAGTTAAAATATTTGACCACAATGAAAATCCAAGTTAATCCTTTAAAAAGGCACTAAATAAAGGAAAAAAAGAAGCATGATCTTTTCATATACTTTGTTTGCTGTTTTACTTGCACTGTGTTGACTGGTTTTATTTTCTTCTAAAAAACATACTATTTTTCACCATATAGCTTCCCCAAGATAATGATCTTTGTGTGGATTCTCACAAATATGTGTAAGAAATTTTATCCAAATCAGGGAGTGTGAAGAGATGATGGTGATACACCTTTCTCATCTTAAAATCTACTAGCCTTAATCGCTCCTGTAAGTTAGCCTTGTGACTCAAGGAAAAAAAAAAACATAAACAAAAACACAACTCACAAAAAAAACCCAGAATATATTAAGACTTCTTTATTTTATATTTTTATATTTGCATGGCATATCTTCATTTTTAGTAAAACACACCATTAAAAGAATTATAAAAAATTATTAGTGCCTATGCAAACAAACAAAATTTTTAAGGCAATATTGGTTTGAATGTATACAAGAAGTATTTTAAGGAAATTCTCAAAATTGACTTTTACTATAGGCTCTAAAATATCTTAAACAGGGATGTCTAGGGAAATTAAGATTATACTGACGTGAATTTCTGCACTGCTCCTAGAAGTTTGAATATTTATACTGCCATTAGCTTGGAAGCATGCCAGGTCCCCTTCCTAATTAAATGGTCATTCTGACTATTTTACTGCTCTTCAGAGAGAGTTCATGTCATCTTCCGTATACTGTTTCATCAACATTCACTAGGCTATTAGACTTTTAGCAGGCAAGGGGAGATGTAAATTCATATATTTACAGAGCTACGGATATCTAAACACCATTGAAATCAAACCTGAACAGGATACTGACAATGGTAAGGAGAGATTTCCTTCTCAATATTCCAAATAAGCTCCCTGGCTGGAAGTTCAGTATCCTGGGAATGAACTGGCACAATCTGGCTACTCTTCCCTCATTGCACTGTGACCTGGATTGCCCTCATCTGCTCAGCCTCACTGAAGTTATGCATTTCTACACAGTAGAGATTTCCCTGTGATTAAGAAATACTCTTTCATTATTATTATTTTTTTTTAACCAAACTATCTGAGAGAAAATACACTGTGAGAGGGATGAGCAGCAGCAACTAGCTTAATGAAAAATGTTCTGCAAAACACATTACATAGAATATTTATTTACAAATGGGATCTGCTCTGTATTTGCTCTAGGTTTAAACACCTACAGGATTTGTGTACCTCCTCCTTCAGACTTTTGTTTCAAGTCTTGTTTTTCTAGATTGTTTACCTTCTCACAATAGCTTCCTTGAAATGAAGAACAGAGTTCTGTAAATTTTCTTTAATGTTTCACACTGCCATCCTCATGCTTTTAAGAACTGAAGAGAATAATCACAAAATTTGACCAATTGTCACGATCCACTGCAGCATTTAACCCTCTCTTCTGAGCTCCCGATGCTTTGTATTTTTATAGACATTTACTACAGACTCAGCTGTCAGTCCTTCGGAAAATATTCTATATCATCACAAAAGTCTCCTATGTACTAAATGATGTACACGATGGAAATAAACTGCTATGTTCCTGCCTGCATTTTGGTTGCATTTTGTGGAATGTTGGGTGTGTGGCAGCAAATTAAATTGTATTTCTTATATTTCTTACTGTTTCCTCGAGAAGCTTCAAACTGTCATTTATACTTTGTATAATTTATTTTCCTGACTCTTTTCAATAAACTTTGATATTCCTCAGGAGGAACAGATTCATAATGAAATCTATCAGTTATTTCTTCCTTTATCTATTTGATAACCTTCATGAATGGTTCCTTTTCAGCTCTTTCTCCTCTGTAAACCATCATTAGCTTTTATATCTTTTCCTTCATTCAATCCATAAACTTTTTTTCCCCATTCAGAATTAGTAGGGCATCCAAATGACACCATTAATGCCTTTCAAACTTCACTAGATCGGCAGTAGAAAACTGCTTAGTTTTTCATTCAGATGGGAACACAGAGTGAAGACAATTCAGGGATACAGAGACCTAGAAAATATGGAAATAGAGCATGTCTATCCAAGTAATGGAGAACTAATCCCTTCTTTTAGAAAGTATTTTGATATTTGCTTACCGTTGCTATTATAAGGTTGTTTTGCACTCAGCACATCCATGTATCTTGCTGATACTTAGGAAGCCACTGTACAACTGAAACACACAAAGTGCACATGCTGGGAACCCTAAATTGAGTTACTTCCTGCCTTCCTGATGCATATCAAGATAGGAAAGATTTTCCAGGGATATTATTCTTAGGAGCTATAAGTCTATTGATAGAAGCCTCTTAAAACAGAACTCCTTACCTGAATTTTCAGATTTTCAGATTGCCCTGGCCCTGTGAAAACATGAAATACATGTGGACATGGTCTCTATTGCAACAAAAAACCCGTTTGTAGCAAGTATGAGTTAGCAGGCTTTGGTAAATGATCAACGGTTAGAGATTTACCTTTTAAAAACGATTTAAGAAGTTCCTGAAACTTCTGATGTCTCAACCTGCACAGAACTTTGACATAAACATAACTAGATGCATTTAAAACTAGAAAGAATCATACTAAAATGGTTGGAACTACTGCTAGAAAATGACATTGGCAAGGAACTCAAATACACTGAATCATCTAAGGAACAGAATTCTCCTTGTCAGTATATCCTTGCATACGTTTAATACTTCGAAAAATAAAAATATACCTTATAATGACTACTTCTCTTCAGTTCTCAGATAGATAACTAATGGCCAAATGAGAATCACAGAATCACAGAATCGTAGGGGTTGGAAGGGACCTCCAGAGATCATCGAGTCCAACCCCCCTGCCAAAGAAGGTTCCCCACACCAGGTCGCACAGGTGGGCGTCCAGGCGGGTCTTGAATATCTCCAGAGAAGGAGACTCCACAACCTCCCTGGGCAGCCTGTTCCAGTGCTCCGTCACCCTCACTGTAAAGAAGTTCTTGCGCACATTGCTGCGGAACTTCCTACGCTCCAGTTTCTGGCCGTTTCCCCTTGTCCTGTCTCCACACACTGCTGAAGAGAGTCTGGCCTCACCACTTTGCCCCCCACACCTTAGATATTTATAGACCTGGATCAGGTCCCCTCTCAGTCTTCTTTTCTCAAGGCTAAACAGACCCAGTTCACTTAGCCTTTCTTCATAGGGAAGAAGCTCCAGGCCCTTCACCATCTTTGTGGCCCTCCGCTGGACTCTTTCCAAGAGATCCCTGTCTTTTTTGTACTGGGGAGCCCAGAACTGGACACAGTACTCCAGATGAGGCCTTACCAGGACAGAGTAGAGGGGGAGGATCACCTCCCTCGACCTGCTGGCCATGCTCTTTTTAATGCAGCCCAGAATGTCATTGGCCTTTTTGGCCACAAGGGCACACTGCTGGCTCATGGCCAACCTGTCGTCCACCAGGACACTCAGGTCCCTCTCTGCAGAGCTCCTCTCCATCAGGTCATTCCCCAACCTGTACTGGTGCATGCAATTATTCCTCCCTAGGTGCAAGACTCTACACTTGCTTTTGTTAAACCTCATCTGGTTTCTTACCGCCCAGCTCCCAGCCTGTCCAGGTCTCGCTGAATGGCAGCACAGCCTTCAGGCGTGTCAGCCAATCCTCCCAACTTTTTATCATCAGCAAACTTGCTGAGGGTGGCCACTATCCCCTCATCAAGGTCATTGATGAAGATGTTGAACAAGACCGGACCCAGCACCGACCCCTGGGGAACACTGCTAGTTACAGGTCTCCAACCAGACTCTGCACCGCCAATGACGACCCTCTGTGCTCTGCCAGTCAGCCAGTTCTCAACCCACCTCACTGTCCACTCATCTATCCCACACTTCCTCAGCTTTGTTATAAGGATGTTGTGGGAGACAGTATCAAACGCGTTGCTGAAATCAAGGTAGACTACATCCACTGTTCTCCCCCCAAAAAACATGAAAGGTTCCTGAAGCCCTTCTGTAACAACTATTTCTATAGGAGAAGTTAAGAATTTTTTAAGGGAGGAAAAAGGTTAATTTTTGCCATTTAACACCTTGTTCCTGTTGACAGTAATTTCCTTTTATGAAATGCTAAAGGGTCTTTCTTTGAATTTTCACAAGTTTTCCTCTTTATCTTTGAAAGAGCTAAGCTAAATTATAGCTTATAGATGCACAGGGAGTTCAATTAAACTGCACTGTCTAGACTTCACAAAATCTTTCCTTTATAACAATATCATATGCTACTGACAAGCATCTTCGAAAAGAAATCTCACTATCCTAAACACTAGGGTCTTTTCCAACCTTAGTGATTCTATGATTCTATGATTCTATGACTAGTTACTTTGCTTCCTCATGGCTCCACAAGGCTCAGGCCTCCTGAAGGACGGCTAAGGAAACTTCCTCATCTCAGTCCCCCAGCTGCTGCTGCTGCACACACCTGCAGCTTTCTGATTCTCCTTGAAGCAGGGGAGCTGTGAGGCAGCCAGGGGAGCTGGCTTTCTCTGAAGAAACATTATCTAAAGCCAGAAAAGGACACTTGAGTGTTCCTCTTAGGACAGCAAGAGCAGTTTGAGCAATCACTAGCAACTCCACAGCTTGAGTCAAAAGATGAACCTCTCCCATTCCAGAGTGATGGGGTATCTGCAGCCTGTTTAACCAGTTGAGTTGTTTTAACCATTTGCACTAGTGCTGAAGCTGTATGCAGACAGTATTTTACATCTTTATATCTCAAATTTCTGTAAGGATTGCCACTGAGTACAGTCAGATTGTACCATTTTTTGAAATCAGTGTCTCCTGACTGTTCTTTTCAGCAGACCAAAAATCACATTGAGGTAATTACTACTTTGTAAGCTTCCCTGTGATTTTCTTTTCTCTACATTTGTATAAGGTTTTGAGTTGATATTTCTACTGAATGCAGCCAAACACTGAAAGAACTCTTTGAACAGACAGTTTCATAATTTCTATTTATGGAAACCCGGTATTGCATACAGAAAATTTAATTGATGCTATGCTTGTTTACCCGATTAAATTTCTCTAATTACTTTTGAAAGCTTAAACTATGCATTACTGGAGATGTTAGGGGATTGTTGGACTTCTCACTAATCAAAACATAGACGAGTGATTATGAACCAGAATTCTCTCATTAATTTCAACAGAAAGTTAAGTTTACTCTTTGCCAAAAACCTTCCAAGTTAAAATGTATAAATAGAGCTTCTTATCTCGGTAGACGTAACTGGGGATTCAGATGACTGCACCTGCAGCACTTAGAATTATATCTTTGGAGTGTTATGCATGATTTGTTTACTTAATTGATTTTACGCATTCTTACTGATTTATGTTTATTTATCAAATTCATGGCATGTAAATGCTGATCAGCACTTCCACACAATGTTTGGTATTCACACAGGCTTTTGATTTAAAGAAAGAAGGTGAGGATCGCTGATCACACTTCAGAGGATGAAAATGTATTTCCAGTCACACATCTTAATCCATGATCATATGTAGTCTGAAAAAAGCAAACTGCAATTATATGTCAGCAGCCTGGAAATTCATTATTCACTATCAGTAAAATTAGTTATGCATTCAAACCCCCTGAAACATTCCCATGTAAAACTGGGTAGGGAATTATGAGCTTCCAATCCAAGAAAAAAAATAACCCAGAAATTTAGTATAACGTCCTTCAAAAAGAAGAGAAAGGAATGCGTAAACAACTAGCCAACATCACAGTACTACTGAAATATTTTATATATATATACTTATTACAAGAAGAAGAAAAAAACAAACAAACTAATAAAAGTAATCACATTTTAAATTATGGACCTTTTCAGTATTATATGTAAATTATGTCAAATAACAAATAGAATCGGACAAATATAACAGAAATGTATTTAAAATACTTAACACTGGTAATTAATGAACACTAAGTTAATTGAAGTGTAGGGTAAAACTGGCTAAAATTAGATTAAACTTCTTATCTAGGACCTTAACTTGGTTACTTCAACTGGAAAGTAGTTAATTTAGTTAAGCTATGAAATGTTTGTTGTTATTTACAGACAGATTTCACAATAGTGTTGCATTTGAAAGGGGAGCAAAATGACAATACTGTACTTTTTTATGTTACGGAAATACAAAAAAACGTTTGGTTTTGAACGCAGAGGTATCAAAATCTTTATCTTCTCCAACATCTGTACAAAACTTGCTACATCAGTCAAGAGAAGAATGAAAGGGGAAGAAGGCCAGTGCTTTTGAATAAGTCATCTTGTCCTTATCACGAGAAAACTCAGACTAAAGCAGAAAAAAAAAAAAAAAAAAACCTGCCCTCAAACTATACTGTAAAAAGAAACAAAAGAAGCTCTCTTCAAATAAAGTGTTTGCCTTTCTTTTAGTCATTAAGTCTTTCTGTTAGAAGACCAACAAGTAACAGCTCTTTTTCCCTTCATAATTTCTTTGTATCCTGTTAGAGACAGCCTTAAATAACATTTGTTGGTGGATTAGGTTGATCTACCTCACTTATTGAAATAGAGAGGGAGTGCTCATATTTTTATCTTCTAATTCAGCTGTAGGATCAGCAGTTTTCAGCACAGAAACAATATCAAACAGCTGGAGACCATTTGTAGCTTAATTTTGCACAGCCATTTCTAAAACTATCTTTTCCTCATATATTTTTTGCTCACAATACCTGTTTCCCTCTTAATGAACATATTTGCAAATACAATGTTTTATATGGTAAAGAAGTCAAAGTTTTTTGAGATTTTTTTTCCCAAATAATGTTTTTTATAGATTACAAAGAATCATGTAGCTTCCCTTATTCCTATATCCAAAATAACACTGACAGAGTTTAACACCTCCATTTTGCCCAAGCTGGTAGGAAACATGAGGATGTTCGTAGTTCTCAGATGTAATCAATTCATCCTGAATACAGCAGTAAATCTGACTGCGTTAGTTCCTCTATTGGATAAACCATATCAATATCAGAAGATTCAGTAAAGAAAAAAAATGAATTTCATCTTACACAATAATACACCAATTAGTAAGGATGTAGAATGAATAAATTTAATTTATTATTGATGAATCAAAAAAAAAACTAACATGTGGTAAAAATACATCCTGCTATAAATGAAAGAGAAATAGGAAACACACTAGTAACACAGCACTATTGAATACACATGGCTTCAACTAAGTTTTTTCAAATGAATACCTTTTTTTCATTCTTAAGCAGAATTTTCACTACATTAAAAGTTCTGTTTTATTAAGAAATATTTTATTTCTGCCCCAAAGAAAATGACTCCTGCTAGGAAAAGCTTATCTACCATCTGATGAGTCGGAAATGTTGACGTGAACTGCATATCAGGGGTTTGCTTCTTGTTTAAATTTTTAGATGAGAGACACTGTCCTCAGGAGAACATTTTGTTTCTACTTTAATTCCTATTTTATTACTAAAGTGCTCCTAACAGAAGGTGGAGCTTCATATCTGTGATGCACGTGACAAGCACTTGGCTTTGCCAAGGGTGCTTTCTGCGTACTTCATCTAAAGCGCAAGATAAGTAGGGCAGTAAAAGATGGTGATCACTTATTCACTGTGGGAACAATATTCAAAACTGATTTCTGTTTTCAGAGTTATAGATACCAACCTGCCCTCGAGTTAGACCTGTAAAAAGCAACCGTTATTAAATTTTTCAAAATAGAGTATTATTTACACATGCAACTAGAAGGGTGTGCTCTGAAAGCTGCACTCAGCAGGAAGTTAAGTGTTGTCCCATCTGTCTTTGTAGGTTTCTTACCTAAGGCAAATAGTCCTTTCGTAATTTTTCAGATGAATTACTCTTAGCCACTTTAGGTACATGGGGGATTAAATAAAAAAGCAATTTCCTTTTTGGTTTGAAAGCAAGAAAAAAGGTTTGGGGGATTTGACAGAAAGGAATATGAGAAAGTTAAGAATCATATGCGTTTGATCTCTTTCTCATATCAGTTCTTGAAGTAGAAGTCTGAAAAATAAAAGGGTTGTATTCTCCAGATGGCTGAACTCAAATTCAAGCTAAGCTGCACATGATTTCTATAGTGGAAATATGCCCAGTATAAGATCTCTTGAAAGAGAGGCTTTGGGGCATGCTCCCCCAATTGCAAAGGATTTCCCCATTTACGTAGACATTGTGGAGTCAGACAGAAGAAGTCTATGGCTATTTTGTGCAACATATACACTGTAGTGCTAGATTAAAATGAAGAAAAGGTAAACAGGTCACTCTGAAAATAATGCCTATTTATTTCCATGGAAACTACAGTAAATAAAAAGAGGACAACAACACTATAAATCCACTCTTCTTATCGTATCCTGACAAGTATAGATTGCTCCATACTTTTACCTGTAGCTTTGTCATCTCACTTTACTAAAGGACCAGGCTGTTAGGATCTCCTCCTTCAGTCATCTGGCACTCTTCAGAGAAGCTCTCCTTCACGCCAGCTCCGAAGGGAGAGTTTTACACAGAATGAAAGAAGCAGCGTTTTTTTGACATCATTCTTTTTCTATGCACTCCTCCGAGGGGCTGACAAAGGCAAATCTGTTTGGGACCTGAGCACTTCTATTACTAGAATCCTGCTTAGTAATTAGTAATTTCATTATTTTTGAATTTTGATTTCCAGAGAAGCTATCTTTCTTTTCTTTCTAATGGAAATAAATTAGTCACTTAGAAAAGATAATTTTAGTTCATTATGACAACAAAAACTTTCTATTATGAATTACTAATATTTTTATTTGATACCTGTCACATGCCTAGTTTCAAGAGAATATTCAGAGTGGCAAACTAATGAGAACTGTCACAGGACACTGTAATTAGAAACATTTTTTGAACTGCTGTGTAAGGCAATAGCAGCTATAATATCATTCATAATTCATTAAAACTTAAAACATTCGAGTGAATATGAAATTGCTGTATGTGCAACTTTCCCTGACAGGCTATATGCAAGAGGAGATATGAATGTGTTCTAGTTGTGTGATAATTTTCCTTTTATTCAAGTGACCTAATTTCTTGTCTTTCTTATGATGTGATTACTTTCATAGCACAAATTTCAAAGCTGTGATCAATTTGAATGAAAAATGATTATGACTGGATGCTCCAATTGAATGTTTCTACAAGATAATAAAATGAAGACAGCAGTGGTTTAGCACATTATGTGAGCTTTAAAACTCTGAATAGCTGAAAAACTGCTGTAGATTTTTCGTTGGTTTTTTTTTGTTACTTTATTTTTTAATAGAGTGCTGCTTCATTTTCATGCCTGTAATGAAGTTAATTAAATATAATTTCTAATTTTAAATTATTTAATTTCTAAAACTTTAAAATAGACAAAGACAGCAGATCTATCAGCATTCCAAATATATAGCTGCCATCATTTCACATCAACATAGAGTTTTGATTACCTGGTCTTGGTACTTCTATATTTATTCTTATTTTTTATTTTTATTTACTTTGCACAGTTCTTTGTAATGTTCATTAAAATCATCCAAACTCACACAATTTATAAAGGGACAAAAAAAATGAAAATATATGATCCAAGAACTAAGCTGCAAATGCTAATACAATATCAACTGTAATATCGTTTTGACTCCCAGTGAAAGGACACGTACGTGAGCAGAAAAAGAATTAGATGCATTGATCTTTTGCCATCTTCTGTCTTACAAATTCTATGCAATTTGCAATGTATTTGCTTGTAACTGGCTGCACTTATTTCTATTACTGTTTTGCCTTTTTTTGATGAATTTTCTATACTGCAGAAATCAGAATCAGGGCTTCATTGTTAATGAGAACATAATGACATTGGGATAGAACTTATAATTAGGGATCTATTAACTACCTTTATAATCTTGTTCCTCAAAACAGATGGAGGA
This sequence comes from Pavo muticus, assembly GCA_016647715.1. Taxonomy (NCBI): domain Eukaryota; kingdom Metazoa; phylum Chordata; class Aves; order Galliformes; family Phasianidae; genus Pavo; species Pavo muticus. The sequence goes on from JACDJE010000009.1 coordinate 1,612,931, forward strand.
AGGGACCACTTCTGCTGGGATTGCACTACCATATCAATTTAGTCACACTTGACAGCAGTTTACTTACAGCTCCCCAGATTAACAGATTAGTATTTTCTTTCTGTTTATAAGAAGTTGGCCTACATGCTACATTTACTTTTATAATGCAGACAATTCATTTTGAAAATCACCCTCATTATTGTCTGATTCACACTACATTATGATAAGGAGAAACAGCAACAAAAGTCACAGATGTGTAGTTAGAGTTTTCAAAGACCTGAACAGCCAAAGTGACAAGTCAGCTTCCCCAAAGCTTTCTAAAACTCCAATTACTTTTATTGTGAGACTGGATTTGACATATAATGCCCAAGATTTCTTTCTCATTTACCCTTAGACCTGATGTTACATGATCAACATATTCTTCACAATCATGAAATGTTAAACTTATAGAATCGTGCTGTGGAGGTTCTAGAAATTAACCATGGCTTGGTTTCTCCCTTCTTTAGCTTAAACAGGTATCACTATTTTTTAGAGCTCAAGTATTTTATGTAACTAAAGATTTTGAATGATCTCAACAGTAAGCAGCATCAAAGAGCAACACTAAATATCTCATTTAAGAATACCACTAAATACAGTAAAAACAACACTCCTTTTCTTCCTTACTGTAGATTGCCTGCTACTTAGATGGGTTGTCTTGATAAACCCTGTATAGGAGAGGCATAACTCATACTGATAGGATTTTCATTCACTGGGCACCAAAACTGACAACTCAATACATAAAACATCAAGCAACAAGAAAAGGAATCACTATTTAATTTGTGAGGGAAATTATATTTCAACTGTTTCAGCTCCTGAGTTAATGATAGTCAATAAAGAAGCTTGAGCTTGAAAAAGCAATCTGCTCCCACAGTAGATCACAGAAATAAATATCTTCACAAGGCATGTGCTACTACACTTATTCTTGACTCCTGTGTGAACCAGATTACTCCCCCCTCAATTTATGCCTTTCTATTTAAGGATCTGTAAGTGGAGAAACATATTCTTTTTTGATTTACCTGTTTTACTACATCTTACTATGAGTAGTCTCTGCCAGACAGGAAATTACCCTGTATTCTTTCAGATCATCAGTGGGATATAGAAATCACTGCTAGCCAGTGGACATTTAGCTCGTAACTATTCCGAGGATATTACCGGATACTCATTTGTGATATTTTTGATATTACACTGTTTTGATAAGCTACTGACCCTCAGCTAAGAATTAGGAATGATCACACACTGTGATGCACTGAATCTCCATGTAATCTCCATGTAATCTCCATGTGCCTCATTGGCTATATCTTCTTAATTATTTAAGCATTTCCTTGCTATACCATGTAATATGGCTCCCAGGCTAAGTGGAAAAGTTACAAGATCAGAGTGGAACTTTATTATTTTTGTCCAGATTTCAATGTTTTTTTCCAAAATTTTTCATATTGCTTAATTACTAGGATAAGCATTAGAAAAAGACTATTGAGTGGTCATACAGATCCACTTTCTGAAGTAATTTGAGTAAGCAGCAAAAAGCAGCTTTTTCCTGAATTTCAGACTATATGCTTTCAAGGTACTTTTCTCACAAAATATGCACAGGTAAAACCTGTATAACAGGCATAAAAGAAGTTTTGGATTTCATTTCAGCGTAGCCAAAATTGAATGCTTTACTGTGTCATTAAATATAGAAATACTCCTAGATATTTTCCTGAATTTGACTTTATAGCAAATGTATCATTTTGAGAGCAAAGTGAGAAATAAAATAGTCAAGTCGAAACTTATAGAATTCACAATGAAATTTTCAGAGCATGTATAAATGACTAGTTTTACTTCATATTTTATTATTCATAATTATATAAAGCATTTTATAATTCTTGTTTAACATATAGGCAGTTTAAGCCATTGTTCCAAAACACTGGCTACCTTTACAATATTCTAGAGAATTGTGAGATGATCCTAATTTCCCATCCTGGCTACCACTCAGAGAACAGCTGCATATCAGTGACAGAAAGTTCTTCAAATCTGGCTTTCAGTTATTGATGTATAACAGTTTTTATTTCTTCTAGGGAGCTTAAATTGAATGCTTCATTAAAGTAATATACATACATTTGTTTTACATCAATAGTTATTGTCAAAGGGAAGGCTAATTAATAATCTTAAAAATATTTTAAATACTAAAAAAAACAAAAAACAAAAAAAGGAGGATAAGCCATAGGATCAAATTGCCTAATACCCTGCACAAAGATCAAGTAGAAGTAGATATCTAGGAAAGTGATAAATATATGATACTTTCAGTAGTAATGGAGTCAATTCTCTACTCTTTTATTAAATGGCAAAATGAAGTTTGTCAAAGTAATACAAAAATGTGTCTCATCTGTTTCTTAAAAAGAAAAGTAGCAAAAAGAAAACTGAGAACATCAAATATAAAATTCTTGAGAGACTGTTATCTTGCTTGAATAATTTTACAGAGCTTCCCCAGAAAAATAAGCAGGATCTGGAAAGCATTTAAAAAAGCAGAGGTCAGCAGAGGGAGTAACAGTTTTGATAGAAGTACATATTCTACAAGCTCTCGACAATCCACAGCTCTACAACCATGTGGAGCCAAAGGAATGATAAAATAAACACCCTGTGCTGTGTTTCTTTCTGTCAAATACAAACGTAATGTATTTTCTGTATTAGGCATTTGGTTAAGCGTAAACTTCAAACTGTTGTTTGTGAAACGTCTGTAAGCAAAGCACAACTTAGATGATGCATCTGAGCAGAAACAGCCATCCCTTTACAGAAAATAAATACATAAATATTTCGTTTGAAAACATTCAGTTTTTTCCAGATACGTATTGGCAGTATCTGCTTAGACAAGGCTCTCAGTAATATGTGACATTTGAAGAGAGCTTAAAATATTCACAGACACGATCAAAAGCTCATGAAAGTGGCGTATCCAAAATGACAAGTGCTATGATTCATACGAAAGATCATAGAGAAAAAAAAAATCCAGTTGCAGAGAATTCTAAGCTAATCTAAAAATAGGAAATTTCACAAAATATTTCCTACTTTTCACATGTTCTACACAAGAATATTTAAATAATTTACCCCATGCTATTTAATCAAAATAGTTTTGAACTATACGAAACAGAACAGAACCATTACATATAGTTAGGTTTGCATGACCACACTCTTTGCAGCATTGGCATGAAGTCTCAATACGGGCAAAAATAACTATTCCCAATTATACTCCATTCTCCATCTAGAGTTGAAAGACAGATGAAATAGTAAACCTCAGAATTTGCAGCTTAAAACTCTCAACTTCTTTGATTCATCTATTTCACCTTCTCCTAATGACCAATGTTCAGACACTATTTACTCATGCTTAGTGGACTGTTTGTGTGATGAAAAAATGATTATTTTTTTCCCCTTTCTGCTATCCTGCTTTATAAACACTGACCTCAAAACTAGACTGCTGGGGATACAGACAATCTTGGCAATAATGTTCATTAATGTCCCCAGTGAAGGCTTGACCCAAGAAAGCAGAAGGCCAATACACTATGGCAGAACACATTAGCAAGTGAAGAATATGTTAGTGTGGTCCATCCATCTTTACAACATTCAGAGATATAGTTCTATTAAATTTTAAACTGAAAAGGTTTTCTGAGGAATTCTCATGTTTCTGAGCTATTATTTCTTCTTAGAGATTTTAACGTGGGTACTCAGAAATCAGGGCCACCAGTAGTCAGCAATTTCAGGGGAGGCGTTGAGTTTCCTTCTGCGCTGTTTGACAACAGGACACTGTCAAGTCTGAATATCACTTAGACAGTACTTATAACTGCGGTTCCACACTACAGAGCTCTGACATATCAGCTGAGTTGTTGCAGTAAAAATAGATGATATGAACAACATAAAATAGAATCCTTGTTTAACCTGAAGCCATCCACTTCTTTTTTCATTAATACTACCAACAATATATTCCTTTAGTCACTATTCTCTATTTTATTAAATCTGCATTAAGTGTACGTACTTGTGTTCTGTGCTGAAAGTGGGAAACTGCATAATGTGAAACTGTTCAAAAGTTGTGACTTAAAATCACACATTTCAGATCACTTTACGTCCCTCCAAAATGCAAACTATTTAATTTAGCACTGGTTCCTACCCTGATAATAGCTTTTTAATTTGCAGTGTAATACTTTCACTTCCAGAATTTTCATCTAATACAAATGATGTTATAAAATACTTCATTCCTTCCTATAACAATGTGATTGTTCAGTTCATTTGTAATCCCCATGATCCTGATTTCAGAGGTAAATTATCAGTAAATTCAATCACTTGTGTCATGTAATATCACTTTAGTCTAATGCAGAAAACTGAAATACAGTCGAGGGGAAAAGATCTCATGGTGAATAATTATTACTACAAAATCTTGGTGAGCCATAAGGATTTGCAATAAACGGATAGCCAGTGAGAAACTGGTTTTGTTTTTCTCGAATTTTCTGTGAGCAATACAATGAGAAGTGAAAGATAAAAATACAGAAGTTATTGCTGCAGCACTTTATGTAATATCTACAAAGAAACAGCTGCTTGACCCTCCTCTTAGAAATTCTATGCAGGTTAGTCTACCAAATCAACTGCGCATCGTCATCTTATCTCTGTTTCTACTGCTACACCACAGATCCTGTGTGTTCTCAGTGGGACTGTAATAATTGCTTACAGATAGCTAGCAGAGGCTGACAGATTGCAGAATTCAGAATAGTGGCATTTCACACTAGAAAACATTTCCTCTTGTTCAGAGTTGTATAGAGAAGTGGTAGTATTACTTGCAATGGTGACGAATCCTGACCAGGCTGTCCACGAGATGGACGCTTCTGTCCTGGTCAGAATTATCCTTCGCTTTTGTTTGCCAAACATTTTTTCCAGCAAATATTCAGTCCTTTATTTTTTGTTATAAACCACAGTTCCGTTTCAACTGGAAAGTGTCACACACTGGCATGGCAAAGTCATGCAGGGGTAGAATGGGCTGAGGTGCCACGGGTACATGCAACAGATCCATGTGTGGAGGCACAACTCTGTTCACTCAGCTACCCAGGCAGACACTGCAGGCCTGTAACAACTTGCAAAAAATGTGTTGTTGCTATGACCTAACCTTGCTAGTTCATTAAAAATCTGTTTAAGGATCTTCTTTCATTCAAACGTGGTGCTTACCATTTTTAGATTAGTGATTTAGCCTATTTTCCTGCGGTGAAGCATAAAGGAAATGTTAACCAAAATTGTCACCAAAATGTCACCAAAATTGTCTGAAATAATGCATGTGAAGTACGCATTCACTTGGCAAAACTAGAATTGATTACATATGTAATCACAGGATCACAGAATATCCCAAGTTGGAAGGGATCCACAAGGATAATCCAGCCCGACTCCAGGCTACATACAGGACCACCCAAAATCCATACTATCTGAGAGCACTGTTCAATCTCCGGCAGCGTGGTGCTGTGGTCATTGCCCTGGGCAGTCTGTTCCATGCCCACCATCCTCTGGTGCAGAACCTTTTCCTGACACCCAACCTGACCCTCCCCCCCNATCTACAATTACAATGAGGTATCATGTCTGATTAAAGAGTGCATTTCACTCAATACTAAGAGCTGTGAGATGAAGAGCATAGCAAATGTATTGTGAATGCAATGAAAAGACCGTATCACTTTTCTATTTAGCTACAGGCATGAGTTCTTTCCTACTGCCAAGAAGTTTTAACAATAGCACAATATGTGTCAGAAAACAAACAAACAAACAAACAAAAGATAAATCTGGTAAGAACTCAGTACTTGCTTGGTAAATAAAACAAATATGTTTAGATATTTATAATACTGATCACACAGACAGTCTGAAAACTCTTTCATCATTTCACACTACCAAAAAAAGGAAGAATATCTCTTCACAGTGAAAAGAAAATAACACGGTTGCTGTCAATCACAAGAGATAAAGAGGATTCTGGAAATCCAAATGAAAATGAAACCATACGAAAGATTCAGAGATAGGATAAACAACATAGCAAGTTGACTAGCAGACACACATCTTAGCAGAAAAGAGCAGCTGTTTGGAAAGAAACAAGAGATCTTGCCCTCCGGTTATATATTCTGTAATTAGTGTAGGCAATGGATCTTAAGCTTCAAATGAAGTACTCCTACTAATAACCTTAAATGAAATGATTGCCCACACACCATCCAGTTTGGTCCTATGTGACAAAGAAGTAGTTGGTTCACATAAGCTACCCAATGTAATGGTTACTGGACTGTACAATTTTGAAGCATTCACTGTAGTTAGACCATACATTAAAAGTTATGTTCCAGATAATGATGACAATGAAAACCATGAGTAATCACAGTCTGGATCAGTACTTGATTTACAATGGGCCTGATCCTTCTGTACTTACTAATATTCCCTCAGTGTTACAGTAGTATGTACTGGCTTTGATTATGTGATCATTGCTATAGGTATAGTCCATACATGCAACAAGATAGTGACCGTGCTCCACTGCTTTGGGCACTAAACATTTGGATTAAGTATTCGGGTATGATCACCGTGAAATTATCAAAATAAAGAACTATCTTTTACAACAATGAGGTTAAAGATAAACAGAGAGAAAACGACAAAAATTACTTATGTGTGTGTGTATATATATATATATGTAGTATAAAACCACCAACATAGATGCCCAGGTGTCCACCATTACCTACAGATCATTATTTTTTTCTAATTTAGTAGTCTTATACACAAGTATGTTTCTTTCCTGGCACACTGAACCTGATGTTGAAGCATCTTCCTGAGCTTCTCTAAACTCACCATTTTCTACCATTTGTCTCCCAACAAAAAGACACCAATATGACCAAAAGAATTTAATGTGACACATTGTTCATTCCTCCCCAAACAATCACCTCTTCCCATGACACATCAAAATCGATTTCACCAAAGATTTTCTCTAACTATGCACCTCCTCCCATGAAGAGAAACAACTGTACTGGATCTCAATAGCACAAAGCACAGCACAGAAACACATTTCAGAGATTCTTAAATTCCCAAATTCCCTCTTGCTCAGTTTAAATGCAAAATCACAGAATCACAGAATCGTAGGGGTTGGAAGGGACCTCCAGAGATCATCGAGTCCAACCCCCCTGCCAAAGCAGGTTCCCTACACCAGGTCGCACAGGTGGGCGTCCAGGCGGGTCTTGAATATCTCCAGAGAAGGAGACTCCACAACCTCCCTGGGCAGCCTGTTCCAGTGCTCCGTCACCCTCACTGTAAAGAAGTTCTTGCGCACATTGCTGCGGAACTTCCTACGCTTCAGTTTCTGGCCGTTTCCCCTTGTCCTGTCTCCACACACTGCTGAAGAGAGTCTGGCCTCACCACTTTGCCCCCCACACCTTAGATATTTATAGACCTGGATCAGGTCCCCTCTCAGTCTTCTTTTCTCAAGGCTAAACAGATCCAGTTCACTCAGCCTTTCTTCATAGGGAAGAAGCTCCAGGCCCTTCACCATCTTTGTGGCCCTCCGCTGGACTCTTTCCAAGAGATCCCTGTCTTTTTTGTACTGGGGAGCCCAGAACTGGACACA
>JACDJE010000009.1:1624516-1715775 GCA_016647715.1 Pavo muticus
TTTTTTTTTTTTTTTTTTTTTTTTTTTTTTTTAATTACCTCTGCTGTTCAGACTGATGCTGTTTTGTACAACTCTTCAGGCTGCAGACAAAATATGCACTCTAACAGCAGGCCTCTTATGTGCAGTGGCTTCAGGTATCTGCCTATTGATTTCATAGCTGTGCAGACAGATCTCAGCCTTTTGTGTGAACCTGGGGTTTTCTTTTTATGGACAGCAATCCACATGTGATATCCATAGACAGGTGGTCTCAGAAATGTCTTGTTCACTTAAAGTAGAAGTATTTTTTACAAGGCAGGAGTAAACTATAAAGAAAGTTCATACTCAAAATGACTGAAGAGTCATTTTCTCAGGAGAGAAAAGGACCTGAAAGGACCACATTTCTGTGGAGCTCTACACTTTATTACAAGCCATATTCTGCTATTCTTCAGCAGTACTTAGCAGAGCAAGAGTGGAAATATCTTTCCTCAAATGAAAGAACAATACTAAGCTGCCCTTCAGCAGGAGAAAGGTCAGCACTAACTGGGATAACTATTCATTTCAGCCACTGAAAGGACACACATCCTGCCTGTCTGGGGTGCTCATGTGGTTCAAATTAATCTTGCTACACAAGCAAGTGGGCTACAAGCCATTAGTCAATGAACCATGACATTTCTGCATTCTGCATGTAAAATAACTCACTCAACAGAAGCCTGTAAAGCAGAATGTGCAAGAGTGACACTGCCTGGAAGGAGCAGATTACCAGAGTTTCTGCTTTGCAACATAGTTAGGATACCTGATTCCCTGGAGGAACTGCAAGAAAGCAGCCTATCTGCCCTCAGGGCACAAAGATGCCTAATCTTAAGGGGATACCATAGTTAAGTGCCTGCTTATCTGGAAACTTCAAGAAGTCACCTTCTTTTAAGGGGAGATTTGTACCAGGTATCTAGGCGCTATCGAGGGTCCCAAATTCATACTGAAATTTATATGCTGAGTCAAACTTCAAGTATTCTATCTCCTTAAGCATCTGACTGTGAAGGGTGCCCAGGTTACATCTTTAATTAGGTGTGACTGATCTATAGCAATGAAAACTCACTGTATTTTCACTTGTACACTGGTAATATTCTCCACCAGTTCACTGTTTTGTAACTGATAGGAGAGTGAGAGTCTATTACCCAAACTGAAATGGGGAGAAAAAGAAAAAAAGATTTCATTAATCCAAGGCTCCCAAAATGCAACAAAGAGCAATAGTACAGGAAGAGGAGCACAGATGTTACCAACATCCTAACTTCAGCAAATTTTAAATTCTAAAAGCTTGATTTTGCAACTACTCTTAAACATACTATTCTGTATGAAGCACTACACGTTATTTGCTTAATAGCAAATGTACTGTGCAAATCTTAATAATACATAATAAAATAAAAATGCATCCCCCTTAACCGGTTGTGTCTGACAGCACACAATTTAAATTGTCAGTGTCCCATGGAGCGTTCTGAGCAGTAAGCATGAAATATGTAAATGAGGTAATTAGACTGGAGATGATACAATTGATGCAGATGTACTTCTACACATGAAGATTCTGAGGATAAGGAAAAGGCCATGAAGCACTATTTCTTGAGACTCTGAGAGCTGTGCTACAGATTTATTAGGAAGGAAGAAGCTTTCAAAGAAACTGCTTAATTGCAAAGCAATTAAAATTAGCATTATACTGTCTTAAGTTTTGAAAAGTCATCAGACCTACAGATGATTTCTCAGATCTTAATGCTACAATGCACATGTAGTCTATTTCTGTTTTACATTAAATAACATACACCACAGTGCGCTATGGGATACAAACACAGCACATACGGACCGAAATACATCAGTCAGTCAAATTTTAACTTCAAAGTCTAGTTCTAGCCAATGTGCTTAGACATGTTTTACTCTTTACATGCATTTGAAAGTGGATTCTAAATCATTTTGTCCCCTATTAGTAATAGATTGAAAGTCTAACAACAGTGTGAAATAAGAACTCTTATATAAGACCTTATTCTTCATTCGTAGGCACCTGATATGAATTACTAGAAGAAACAGCTGTCATATACCATCTCATAGCTATGACTAGTTGGATTTTAAGGTCTGAAGATCCTTGCTTCAATACTCAATTCTTTATGAGAGGTTTTCAAATGGACTTAAAACTAAATCTACTAGTGATTTCATTCAGATTTACCTTGTAAAGTTATTCACTTTTTTATTGCCCTTTGGGCTGGATCTCCTCCAACCTGGACTCCGTGGACCAAACATATTTCTACAAAATTAAAATATACTTTTTTGCCCTAAGAATTCTTTGCCTCTGACTCAAGTTTTAGGACTGTGTTTGCTGTGTGGCCTATTGCAATAAGGAAGCTTTCTCTTTTTCAACTATTTAACTAGTATTCAGAACAGTCAAGAAAAGTGTATCCCACTGTGCTTCAAGATCAGTGAGAGATTAGTGCATTATGAACTTAAGGGCTCTTGGATTTCACTGTTGTTGGTCCTCAGCAAGAGAGATCTAGAGGTTTATCTGAGCTATATTCTCTGTGCTACATACACTCCTTCACAGACCAGCTACTATTTGTTCTGTTATCTGTATATTTCATACATTTAAAATATTAGGACAAAACTTCAGCTGGCAAATTAGTATCACGTAAGGGAGGACAGAGGACCTTCTGTGTTTGTGCAATCCATGTTTTTTGTTGGATTATTGTAAACATAAGAAGAGCAGGGCAAGTTGAGTAAAGAAAAGAAACATAAACTGTATAAATGACACCACTGATCTTTTAAAGGGTAAAAAAGAAAATAATAGGAAACAAGTATGAAGCCAGGGCTTGACCACTACATTTCTTAGAGAAGCAACTAGTAAGCCCACAGAGTAAACCACACTCAATGCCACACAGCAACAGATAAAGAGAGAAGGTGCAGGAAAAAGGTCAGTAAGTAACAGATCATTATTTCATTAGGAGTGCACAAGGTTGTCAGCAAATGTGCCCATATTAATCAAGGTTTGTTCATTTTCTGTGACGTTCGTAATAAAAATCTACAGCACTTTAATGTAACGCTATAAATGCACCATTAAGTTCTGCAGGTGTATCTGCAAAAGCATGGCAGCACTGCTCTCCGAGAAATATTGACAATGAATCTCCATGATGTTTGGTCGTGATTTCACTGAAAGATCCTCTACAAAGCATTTTTAAAACCATTCTGCTCTCATAAACTACCATGTCAGCTAAGCCACCCTTTCAACATCATTTCAAAATTCAAAGTATGTTCATAAAAGAAATAAAGGTAAGAAAATATTTAAAGTAAAGATCAAGTTAGAACCCCTCCCCTCCAAGTTTTCAAATTCCTTCTGTGATTAACTGACCACAGTGAGCTGAAGTTTGTATATATATCATCACCATTCAGTTATGAATAATGACAGGGCTTTGAATTATCAGTTAGTCCAAGGAAAAGCTCAGATCAAACAAGAAAGATTTTAATTAAACAATGGGTAGTTTTTCAGTTCTTGGAAAAAATCAGTGCCTACTGTTCTCATTTTTGGGAGAAAAGATTTAGTCAGCAATATTCAAGCAGCACCAACTGTATCTTCAAATGCCCCTTATCTTAGTAGAGTCTTTTTAGACATGGGAGATGTACTTCTATAGTAAACTTTTATCCAGATAGCATCACCGAGCCAAGAATTGAGGAGTTATTTCTTCTCATTTTCCTTTTCCCAAGCTCTCTGAGTATTCCTTCCTTTCACCTCATTGACAGTTTCAATGTTTACGTTTTTCTACTCCCTTTCTCTGATTTCTTACCCAAGAGGCATCTGTCCGTTTATTCAAATAGAGGCTGTTTGCACTGAAAATAAAATCGGAGATGGATAGCAGAATACAAAACAAAATGGTTGCTGCAAATTTGGGTTTTCCTCAAAATGATTTTCTAAGGAGAACGCTAACCCTGATGACAGTAAGTTTGCATAGGTCTGGCATTAACAGTGGTTCGGAAAAGCCAACAACACTATTTTATTAAGAGGGGTTCAACACCTGTTTTCTTTGCTTATAGGTAATGTATGCTTGTGTTTAAGTCATTAGTAAAATTAAGATATAATTGTCATTATGTAAATGCCTGTCTGGTCATAACCTCAATGTTTTTAAAATAAACGAAAACAAATCAGGAATGTTAATTTGGTAAAAAAGTTGGATGCTTGTGATCTTGAGTTAATGTTTTATCCTGGCACTGAAACACATGTTCTTTATGTATGCAATTGGATTAGTTGTGCAATGGTACCATTCTTCCTTTTGCTCCTTTGCACAGAAATTAATGATTATTCTGAATAAAATGAAGCTAAAAGAGAATTGGAGCAAATAGCTTGATGAGAAATTTCATGATCTAATCTTGTGCCAAAATGCAACTGTGAATACTCACAGCAAAACAAAAATTGAGCAATTGTTTGTTCTTCTGTTTGCCTTCAACTGCAGTTCCCATGCTTTGAGAGCGGTATATTTGATCTATGTTGCTCTCAAACAACAAGTTATAGGTTAACTATAACTAACAATCTTAGTAACAGAATGCAACAATTACTAAAAAATCAATATCTATTTTTTAAATAATAGATTTTGTACATGTAGCAGTTCCATAATTCTAAGAAACTGCCTTGTACAGTACTCAAATATAGAAGACTAAGTATATTTTCTTAACTATTAGTCAGCCTTTTTTTCCTCAAATGTCAACTCACTCGAAGTCCAAATACCTTGCTTTTGTTCACCCACACCATTTTACAGAAGACACTGAAACTTCGGTGACTTGCCCACTTGACAAGCCAAACTTCTCACATTTAAAACTCCTTAGTAAAATTAATTTTGGAGGTCTGAAATGTATTTTTTTATGCAATACATTTAGGATATATTCATCTTATTTGAATTAATATGTGTAATTGTCTATGTGTACAGTGTGTAATGCATATATATAGAGAAGAAATTGGTGATCTTCAAAACTTGCAAGAGATTCCACAGTAATATTTCCATTCCAACTGCGAAGTTTGAGATTCTGTATGTTGTAGGTATGGAGTCTCTCCACTCCATAATAACTTAAATACTGAGCCATAATTGTTCTTCTTGGAACATATTACAGTTATATTACAAGTATTCTTCAGGCNAAAAAGCCATAAAGTTCAGTAATGCTGTTTACTTACACTTGCATGAATTTTCAGCTGATCTAAAATGATTTTAATAGATTTTGAAATAGTTTTCTTTGAAGGCAATAAGTCTAGACATATTTTTCCTATTACTTCTATAATTCTATAGTCTATATTTCACAATGAAGTACTGAAGAAACTCCACATGAAATATTAAAACATGAAAAGTTCTATTTCCACGTTATTCAAATTCCACCGAGGTAACAACAAGGCTGCTCAGAACAGTCTCAAAGCAGCAGCGCAAGTTGGTTGGTTTTTTTATCAAAGCTTTCCTGTTTGCCTTCTTAATACTGTCTGAGGGCTTCAAAGCCCTTCCCCGCACAGCCTGCCTCTCACTCTCTGCCTCTTATGAAGGGCTCGGGCACTGCTCGCTTGTGATTAAGCACCACACAACTCACAGTTTTGCCTTACTGCACACAGCGCAGAGAAGTCCTAAAATATGACTGGGCAGTTGCATCCGGGAACAAAAACCAGTCTAAATTCCACACTGTAAATTCTTAAAGAAACAGCAGTTATGGATGACAAAATCTCCCCTCTCTTGCTTGTAGTTATTACTCATGCATATTTTATTTACTTAGAAAAACAATCATAGACATCTTTCACAGCTACTCAGGCAAGAGCACAATTAGAAAAATAGTGCTCCAAAATATGGGATGAGCTTTTGCCTCTTGTCAAATGCTTAAAAAGCCTAACAACTTTGTGTACCACAACTTGAGGATGCTGTCACGGAGCCAGCAATCATAGTAGATCTACTATATTCTACTAGGTAGAACTTCAATCACTTAAAAAATTCCCCAAAATTGAACCCTATGCTGCAGTGCTTAACAGCAAAGAAAAGAACTGAATCAACTGCTGCAAAACAAATTGTATTGATTTTACCTATAGAGAGTTAAAATGAGGTTTCTTTCAAGGCTCTCAGACCACAAATGTCACCCACAATGCAACTAGGGAAAGAGGAGCATCCGGGAGGATACCTGCTCTGCCCTTAGAGCCTTTCTGAAGGAGCCACACCTGCCTAGCCTTGTGTAGGATGGGTGGTTAACCACAAAGGCCCCAAGTTCCTCTCAGTGATAATACTGATGAGAAATTTGTTCCACTTCATCACCCAGACAACTAAACATCAATTTCAATTACCTTTTGTCTTTTCTTATGTCACATGAATTATTTAGGTACTTTTTTGATTTTTTTCTTCTTGTTCTTGTGGTACTGATAGTGGTCTAGATATAGCTATATTTGAACAAGATTAGATTTTACAGATAAATCTTGTACTACAGAAGTCACAGAATAATAAGCACTATATATGATAATATTACTCATTAGTGGAAAAATGCTGCCAGTAGTAAGAGTCAATAGTAAGAGACAAAATATCCTTTATAACAACATCTTACACTGGGAAAAAAATAAAATTCCTCAATTTCCATCCTTTGGCTTTCATATTATTTTTATATAATAGATGCTCTTAATACAAAAAAACCTCCTTACTTCAGACACTGTGATGCGCTTGTTCCAGTGGATGTCTGAAATTTCTTTGCCATACTTTGGCTCTGCAGCAGATATTATAAGGGAGGCAAACTCATTACAGGAACCCCAGGGACATCTTAAAAAGGTACATATCTCACAAACACTATTTTCTTAGACATCATAGAGAAGTGAATTTGCTCATATACACACCTAGAAGCAATGTTTAATGCATATATGAGAAACAGCTATCATTTGCAAAGGGATATTTATGAATTAATAGCAAGTAAGGACATCAGCAAGTATTAGAATCTTGAATGCTCATTAAAAGTCCCTTATGCACTACACATTTGAGTCCTTATTAGGAGCAGCCCTATAACAAGCCATCATTTTTGCCACTAAGTTATAAAAAAATTTACTGAAGATTGTTTTACAGGAAAGAAATAGAGTTAGGTTTCTTTCATTTATACAAGTTCTGTATTTCAGGTACAAACTAAATGTGTAGATTCATGAAAGTTTGAAAAATGGAGTAAATATCATTACAAAACCCTCCAAGTGAATAGTAGAAAACCATTAGCAGGTAAAGTAATTTCAATTTCAAAATCAACAGGTCAACATATACACACATCACACCAAATCACAGAACCACACCAAATCACAGAACCGTAGGGGCTGGAAGGGATCTCTAGACGTCATCTAGTCCAACCTCTTGCTGAAGCAGGTTCCCTACAGCAGGTTACACAGGAAAGCAACAAGGTAGGTTTTCAGTATCTCCAAGAAGCAGACTCCACAACCTCTTTGGGAAGCCTGTTTCAGGGCTCTGCTACTCTCAAAGTAAAGAAGTTCCTTCTCATGTTTCCAAGGAACTTCCTTTGTTCCACTTTTTGCCCACTGCCCCTTGTTCAGTCACTGCACCACTGGAAAGAGCCTGGACCCATCCACTTGACTCCTGCACTTTAGATATTTATAAAAAGCGCTGAGATCCCCTCTCAGACTTCTCCTGTTCAGGCCAAACAGCCCCAGGTCTCTCTGTCCCCATAAGATGCTTCAGGTCCCTAATCATTTTTGCGGCACTCCACTGGGCTCTCACTAGAAGTTCACTGTCTTGAACTGAGGAGCCCAGAACTGGACACCACACTCCAGATGTGGCCTCACCAGGGCAGAGTAGAGGGGAAGAAGCACCTCCCTAGACCTGTGGCCATGCTCTTTTTAATGTACCCCAAAATACCACTGGCCTTCTTGGCCACACGGGCACACTGCTGGCTTATGGCCAACCTGCTGTCCACCAAAACACCCAGGTCCTTCTCCACACAGCTCCTTTCCAGCAGCTGGTGATTCCTAGATTTTCAAGCTCTCTTAAGCTTTTAAATGACTTTTAAGTAGGAAGCAAATTATAGCAAAGTTTCTTTTTTTATATAATAACTAAAGCAACATTTGTGAAATGCCTTAGCATTTCCATTTACTTATATATTTACTTAATTTTAATTTGGAGGATATACACAAAACATGCAGACAATCTACTAAATTCATTACTATAACAGACTAAGTTAATATTCCTCTGAAATTCAATTACAAAGAATTGATCTGAGCAGCTTTATACTTGACAAGCTACAAATAGTTTCAGTTAACGAGGCAGTTTTATCAATTAGTCTTGTGCCACATTTCGTTTTATCAGATCACGTTGTGTCTAAGCGTTTTTACTAAGCTCATCATTACTATGGTATCTCAGGACCTATTTTAGAAAGCTCTTCCTGAAATGTAATTTTACTCAGTTGCTCAGAATGATAAGAATATACTCTTTTAAAATGGGAGTAATTATAATTTTCTTCAAAGCTAACAAAGCATAGCACCTCAGGACCTAATCTAAATCTCTATTCTCTATATTCACTTCATGGATCCCTAACTTTGAACAAATAACAAAACTGTGGATTACCAAACAAAGCTAAGTGGATCCAGCTTCAGGAATCATTTTATTTGGGAGACTACGATGCATTTCATGCTTATTTTGGAACATACTGATGGGCATTTTAGAATATAACTATGAATTATCCAGTTTAGATTCTTGGAGTTTCAGAACTGACCTAATAAGACCATGTAAAATCGATATAAGATTTACTATTGACTTCTACGAAGTCTGAGTTAATGGCAAGCAATTTTGAGTTTGCCCCTTCAAAATCACAATAGGGGTTTACTGTCTGCCTCCTTTAGGAGAAGGGTAGACAGTGCCAGGCCAAATTTAACATCATTATCTATATTTAATTTCCACTCACTTAAATGGTAACTGTATCTGAATATATTATGAATTGATTAAGGATTGAGAGACACCTTGATTGAAAACAAAAAGAAAAAAAAGCATTTCTTTGCTCTTTGGAAACACTCAATGTCATGAATGTAATTTCCAGTATGCCTAGGACTACAGAATCCTGGCATGCTTCACAGTATCCAAAAACATGTCAAATAATTAAAAAAAAAACATTTACATTGGCATTTAAGATTTACACATAATTATGCTCATAAAAATCCTCCCTCAACCTGGCTCATACTCTCTTATAGAAAAATATCCTACAGAAAGTGGAATTATTTTTGTAACTGAAAACTATCAACTAAAATATAGAAATTGGAATTTATCAGGATAGAGAGAACCTTTTGTAGATTTAAGTAATTAAATTTTCAAAATTCTATTTGAAAACAGTTACCTTTTCACTGCCATTCCTAGATGAATTTTTCTGCCTTAATGTTGCCAAAAATGCGCACGGAGCAGCATAACTGCCTAGGACACTGTAATTAAACAGGACATTTAAAGTCAAAGACATTAGGCTCTGGCAACTTGCTTCTTTCTTGACAAAAATTACTGATCACAGAAGCCTGAATAAAACAACTGTGAGGTTAAAATGCAGATGGAGAAAATGGGGCTGCGTGGGTAGAACTGCTGGAACAGTGAACACCAGAAGTAATGCATGATGTAGCTATTAAGAGCCTATGTATGTTAAAAGAAATATGCCTAGATTAGAGTTAGCTGACTTTGTGTTTAATGTTTTCATTTGGCTGGGGATGAACATGCTATCAGCTCCTCCGCATGTGGAAGGGTACGAATACAGATTTCAATAGCTGAGCTAGTAAACATCAATTTGTGATTTTATTAACTCATTGTTATAGTAATGTTGCTTTGAGGTATTTGATATCTGTATTTCATCACTTTTTTTTTTTGCTTGATGTAAAAAA
The DNA here is from genome assembly GCA_016647715.1 of Pavo muticus. NCBI lineage: Eukaryota > Metazoa > Chordata > Aves > Galliformes > Phasianidae > Pavo > Pavo muticus. The sequence continues at coordinate 1,634,367 of JACDJE010000009.1, forward strand.
CTGCTGTATCCAAAGGTACCATAAATGAGCACTACAGTGAAATACTTAAACTCTACACACCTTGAATCTTGAGGGCACTAAAAAGAAGTGCTCTCATTGTCATCTTGAGCAGTATAAGCATTACATACCTCTGACAAGAGTAAAGGAGAAAAGTTTCCAAAATTTTTGTGAATTACATTTTAGAAAATCTCCTGCTTNTCACCACTTTGCCCCCCACACCTTAGATATTTATAGACCTGGATCAGGTCCCCTCTCAGTCTTCTTTTCTCAAGGCTAAACAGATCCAGTTCACTCAGCCTTTCTTCATAGGGAAGAAGCTCCAGGCCCTTCACCATCTTTGTGGCCCTCCGCTGGACTCTTTCCAAGAGATCCCTGTCTTTTTTGTACTGGGGAGCCCAGAACTGGACACAAAAAAAAATCTCCCATCTCATCTTCAAAATGCATCTTTCAAGCAGATACACAAAGCATTTTTGCTAATAAGCAGTGAACAGACTTAGTACAAGCTGAGAAGGGCAGAATTTAACATTCAGCTTTATAAAAGAAAGTGACCTAAAACTGGATCAGCTTCACTGGGCTTTAAATTAGGCTTTAACTTCAGGAATGATTATGAAATACTTTCTCACAAATTTGGAAAATGTGAAAAGAAATCATAAAACCTCTATCACCATCTTTATGTGGAAGACCCTGTCACCTAATTTATCTCCTTCTTTGTCTCTTATTTATCAGCCTTCATTTCCATTCACCTTGTTCGAGCTATGCATTGTAACATTCTGTCTAAAGCATCTATACTCTCATTAGTATTTTCATTTCTTTCTAACTGCTTTATCCTCAATTTTTCCCTTTAATTATGGAATCATAGAAAAATTTAATTGTTCCTTTTCTTATCCAACTGCTATTTGTTCATGTTGGTAATGCTGCTTTCCATGCATCTTTTTCTCCTATGCTTAAGAGTCGATGTTAAAAGACAAAAAAAAAAAAAAAAAAAAAAGCCATTTTATGAAAGCTAGGGTACAAATATATAAAAGTGATGTTAATTGGCTTTTTTCTTAAGCACAGGTGATCCAGACAGCAGTAATACTTAGATGCTGAGTTTTTTTTTGAAATAGCATTATATTTATCTATTTGTATAAAAATCTTTTTCTCTCATCTTTATTCTGTTTACAGCAAAATGTTTCCACCTCCCAATACTTAAAATACTATTGCCCATTAGAAGATACAGGTTCCTTTCCATTCTCATTTGTTCAGTGGTCAACCATTCCAGCATGAAAGCTTGAGCTTTAGAGTGGGACCTTTAGGTACACCGCAGTCAGTGTGAAAGCTTCCATTGATTTCAGTGGCATTTGGAGTAGGGTCTTGGCCCTCCAAGTAATACCATTTTCTGTTAAAATGTAAATTGTTGGTAACATTGGCAAAGGATGCTAATGTAATCAATTTTCTTGCAATTGTAAATTTGATTTTGTTGGCTCCAGCCAATAAAATGGCTTAAAGGTGTGTGAATACTTTAGCCAGCATAATATTGTAAATCTAACTTTAAAAATTAAAACAAATGCAGTGAAATCCCTCAAAATACAGACGCATCCATCAATGTTTTTAAAGAGTTTGCAGGCTTTAATGTAGCCCTGTACTCAGCTCTGGTGAGGCATCACAGTGAGTATTGTGCTCAGTTTTGGGCCCCTCACTACAAGAAAGATGCAGAGGCCCTGAAGCATGACCAGAGAAGGGCAACTTAGGTGGTGAGGGGTCTGGAGCACAAGTCTTAAAGGAGAGGGTGAGGGAACTGGAGTTGTTCAGTCTGAAGAAGAGGAGGCTCGGGGAGACCTTAAAGATTTCTACAACATCCTGAAAAGAGGTTGTAGTGAGAGGGAGTTTGGTCTTTTCTCCCAATTAACAGCAATAGGGTGAGAGGGAATGGCCCAACTTGTGCAAGCTGAGGCTTAGGTTGGATATTAGGAAGCATTTCTTCTCCGAGTGGTTGGGTTCTGGAACAGGCTGCCCAGGGAGGTGATTGAGTCACCTTTGCTGGAGGTGTTCAAGAAACATTTAGATGTACTGAGGGACACGGTTTAGCGGGGAAATATCGGTGACAGGTGGATGGCTGGACTAGATGATTTTGGAGGTCTTTTCCAACCTTGATGATTCTATGATTCTGTGATTAATGATCTGAAGTTCAAACCAAACCATAAAGTCAAATTCCAAATCATTAGTCTATAGCTAGCAGAAAATAGCAGAGATTTTTTATTTTTAAGTTTTCATTAGCTGAGGACTTGGCCACTGTTTAATTATTTTATTTAACATATAAGAAAAAAATTCTTGACATATATATAGACACAGATGTCTATTTCAAGAAACTCTTTTTCTTTGAACTTTTCATTGATATTAATTCATGTGCCACGTACATTGAAGTCATGATTCTAGTATACCATCTATTCAGGATGCAAAGTCCTGTACCAGTTCAGAACACTAAGCAGTTCCATTTAAATAGTAGAATCAAGAGCTGTATTGCTATTCAGCATAAAGAGCTTTCACTCTGTGATATGAGAAACCGACCTTACTGCCCTGTGCAGCTGGTGGTTCAGAGCCCAAAGATAGCATTTATTCAACTTGAGCTGTCAGATAGAAAGGGCAAATGTACCAGCAGGTAAGTGAATTAAGCACTGTTCGGTAGTTAGTATTATCTAATTATTCATGACACATTTGTCATATGCTGTTAGGAGACATTAAAAATGCTAATGTCTGACCACTCTATTCAGTAATACATCTGCTGAGAAACACAGACTATGTGTTTCAGATAACAGTGATTACCTTCCTGCTTTCTTCTCCTTGTAAATTTTTTTTAAAATGATTTTATTTACTTTCAGGACTGCAGTTTCCTTTATGAATATGTAAGAGTTAAACGTTATGCTTACAAAAATTCGAAGTAAAAAGAGCTTTGGAAAATCCATGCTTACTTCAAGGACCAGTCTAACAATGCACTATAAAGTCTGCTACTGATAATACAGTTAGAATGTTATATCACTGCTCTGTATCTTTCCAGAGAGGCACAAAGTGACCTTTTTCATCTTTATTATTTCCAAATAAATAACAGTCTTTGTTACTAGGATTTTTTTAGTTTCTTATAAAACAAATAGTCATGAACTCCTTTACTGCATATAGGGCAAATGTTTGACCTATATCTCTATCAAATTAAGCAATATGAGAATGAAGATATATAGACTAAAATTTGCAGACCCAGTACTGAAACATTTAGCTTTGGAACTTACCCAAATGAGAGCTTACAATTTTTTTGCTATATAATCAGGCATTTGCTTTCTAGAAATAAGTAAATTTCTGTCGTTCCTCAATTCAGTGGGAACAAAAGCATCTTCAACATAATGTTATCTTTTGCGAAAACGTAAATATTTCTACCAAGGCTGCTTCTGGCAGGAATAAAACATCTGAAGACAGCTTACCCAGTGCCAATATTATAGCTATATAGTTACTGTGTTATGGTTACTGACAGAGCTTGTAGTCATTACTGGCCTCATTTTTAATGTTATAAGCATTAATGCGAATTTATTTTATAAACATCTTCTGTGTAAGGACTGATTTGGTAATTATATTACTGACATTTGCTTGTCAAGTATAATATGCCCCATATGTCCTTATCAAGCACATCAGAAAGTCATTTCTTCCTCCTGGCTTTTAAGTGCCAAACCCAATCAATTCAATCGCTTAGCTCCTTAGTATATTAAATGTACTTCACCTAAAAGTCTTATCGTATGCTAATTGACCTGATCTTTAATGGGCATAAAGATGTCTAATTCCTCTAATTTCAGTACAGCCAGGAGGATCCAGCGAAGTAGCCAGTATTTCACACAGATAACCTGCAACACCTGGGAAATACTGACGGATGTAAATTCCAAACACTTGCACACAGACTTGCCTCAGAGCAGTCAAGAACCTTTAAGGTAGGGCCTGAGAGATGCACCTTTCTGGGGAGCCTGTAGCAATCAGGGTATGAATTTATCATAATGAAATTACTGTCACCAGAATATTCACGTACACTGTTGCAGTCTCCATCTTTGGAGGCTTCCCAAATGTATCTGGATGGAGCCCCAAGCAACATAGCATGAGCTCATAACCACCTTCCTTTGAGCAATGGCTTGGACAAGAGACCTCTCTATCCTTTCTGACCTGTAATGTCTTATGACTTCTCAGTACAGAAAAATAGTGAATAATCCCTAAAACGTTAATTCCTGTAAGAATAGAAACACCATAGGTAAGCTGACTTCCACAGCATAAGAAAACAAAACATTGCAAGGTGGGAAGGAAGATAACAAGGATCCTACATGCATAATGACTGTCATTTGCTTATTCAACTTTTTGTAACTTTAGTTTTCTAAATAATGTTCAAATAATTACTGGCATTATTTGCTAAAGTCAAGCCACATATAATTCTGGATAATCTCAATATTAAATCATTCATAAAGAGAAGAACAATTCTGAATACAGCAAGTAAGCATTCAGAGATACAAGCATTTTCAGTTCATGCACAAACACAGCTCCCTAATATAAATGAAAATTACAAGCCCAGAGTAGGAGAGTGTAGCTTGAGTCTCAGCATCGTATTAAATTTGATACTCTGTAAATAAATCTCCTGAGTATGTTTGTTCATAATTTTTCCCAATGAATTACTTCAGTGAAATGGAGTTCAGGATGTACTATAAAACTACAATTTTTTTTTTTTTTTTACAAGTTTTTAAATGCTACCCTACAGCATGGGTCTATTTTCCTGAGTTTATTCACCTAAAATACTTCAAATGAGAATAGGGTTTATTTTGAAAATCCGTGATTCAATTTTCAAACTGTTTGGCCTGAGTAAGTGTATCTTTGAATGGCCTCTGTTAACTGGATTTTTCTGTATATATATAATAATAAGAGGAATCTATGTTACTTTTATGTACTATGACAACAGATAAACCAATAGAACTAAATGCACAAAAGTTGAAGTCACCACAAATACTGACGTAAAACATGGGGGAAACGAATCACTAAAGCAAAGAAAAGACAGAATCTCCATACTGGGTCATCTGTGGGAATAAAATATACATTCATCAGTATGAATGCCTGTTAACAACATCTGTTTAAAGAGAAGTTATTCAAGCCTACAAATAAGTTGGAGACAGCTCAACTGTGCTTACAAAACACAGTGTAATGCATTGTAGTGGGAGTCATTTCTATTCATCATGGCTATTCTCTAGCTGCAAACAGGGCAAAGGCTTCATCTGTACTTGTCCTGTCCATCACACTGAAGGGTTTGGCCACAATCCCAGCAAGCTGGCAAGAATCAGTTGACAAGTTCATGACATTGTCATTTAAGATCATCTCCTCGGTGACCTTACCACCAGTGCTGAAGCTGACAGCGATAGTTCTCCCCAAAGAACTCAGAGACCATTCTTTGACTGTAGTCAGAATACAGATAGACTATGCTGATTTTCAAAACTATCATTCAGCAAGAAGTTATTAATAGTACTCTAAGATTGCAGTCTACAGACAGATGCAGCCACGATGTGAGAGGTACAAAGGCTAAGGAAAAAGAAAACTGCAGAGGCATGCAGCTATATTTTGTGATAGGGAATATATCCATGTCACATGTGGGAGGAAGAGAGTAATCCCTCCCCCTCAGTAAATCTACTACTTAATACAGAGTAAAATTTTACTAGTGAAGCACATGGTGCAATCTCAGTACAAATTACTCAGGATGAACAAAATAGTGTCTTGGTGCAGCCTCACCTTGAATACTGCATGCAGTTCTGGAATCCACAATTAAAAATGATGTTTTGCTCCTTGAAAGTGTGCAGAGGTAGGCAGCATAACAGATAAAAGGGCCAGAGAGTACTTCCTCTGAGGAGAGACTGAGGACACTTGGTTTATCTAGCCTGGAGGGAAGGAGACCAACAGGTGATTTCATTACTCTCTGCAATGTCCTAAGGAGGGGAAGCAAAGAGAGATGCCATGCTCTGCTCCCTCAGAAACAATGGCAGGATTCACAGGAATGGCACAAAGCTGCACAAGGGGAGGTCTATTTAAAAACCACTAACCAAATGATTTGTTTGTTATGACAATATATACAGCCGTGGTTTTTTGTACCAAAAGAAAAAAGAAAAAAAAAAGAACCAAATAAATTGAAGTTTTCTGCTAACTTAAGTGAGATTGTTTGGTTAATGGTTTGAAAAAAAAAATGTTTCACTGCTCCATTTGATGCTTCATGAAATGAAGCGCCTTTGTCATATTTCACTGCATTTAGACCTAACAACTTGTCAAACTTCTGAAATAAACAGTACACAATTGGCTGAGACAATTTCCACTAGCAAACCATATGCAGTGAAAAATGTCCTTATATTTAGTTAGTTTATAGTAGGACAGTCTATGTTGCCACTACTCCAGATACTGTGAAGCTACTGAGCCTTGAAAGGCAAAATACAAATAGCAGCTTTGAATACCAATGAGTATAGCTTTTTTAACCTTCTCCTTCACCATGACTATATGGCGGTGCCTTCTGAGCTTCAGTCACAGATTTTCTTCTTTCTTGCATTCCCAAACTCCTGAATAGGTATGTGTCCTTCACTTGGAGTGATGCCAACCCTTCATATGAAATCATAGTATTTCATCGTCTCTTCCTTTACAGCCAATAGCACTGACTATTGAAATGCTAGGTGTATGTGCCTGCACACTTTTATTTCTCATAGGTTTTCTTGCATGACAGCAACAAAACTGCTTCTAAATAAATATCCAGATGCTCAAAATTATCTGTTTTATGAGAGCAGCGATTTGAATAAATTTTAATGAAACCTATGTTTAGGACACATACAGTTTTGTTTAAAGAATCCTCTAAATACTGCTAGCTCTCAAGCATTCCAAGTTACCATCCTTCCACCTCTTTTCTAGTCTCATGCCTAGACAAGAAATTTACTTTAAAGTAAATTTTATGCACGTAGACTATTACGCAAATATAAAGCAGCTTAGATATGCAAGTACAGTCTTCAGTAAAATTCACTTCCTAATTTTCTTTTCAGATAAGGAGGATTTAGGCTCCTAAGTTCTCCAGCAGGAAAATTAGTACTTGAATTTCTAACTCATTAAACTTCAATTCACAAAAAAAATATATACATATTCTCTTGTAAGCTGGTACGTGAGCCAGCTTAGATCCTCTGGATCCCTGCACATTTCAGTTACTTTTCTCCCTTTGAATCTTACAGGAATTAACTTGTTTTGGAAAAATATTTCACACAAGCCACAGAACTTCCTATAGCTTGATAACTGAAGCACTTTTACTACATGTAGGTCAACCAGACCAGTTTTGAACACTTTACTGCAGAGAGTTAAGAGATACATGGTTTACTTTTCATTGTGATTATAATCCAAGTAAGATCAGAAAAATATTCAGGAGGAAGTAAGAATATGTAAATGATATTTTCCATGGGTAATAGTTGGAAATGGTTACATTTTTCTCAATATTATGCTGCAAGACCTACATAAAGAAGAAAAATAAGAGGAAAAGTTTAAAACAGGATTTTTTTTCTGCTTTACATGAGAGCATTCTATGATAAATGATGATGTTTCAAGGGAAGAGTAAAGCTTGTTTTGAATAAATGAAATACTCAAAATTTATATTTCTTCAGTATTCCTGTTAGCTTTTTTTGTCATGTTCTTCCTTCGAAGCTTTTGGTGTTTGCTTATCATGTTAATATCAAGGAGTAAATATCAAGTATTTTTTAAATTTTTAAGGAATATCACCAAGTCATGTGGAGTTTCTCAGAATGGGATTACTAAGAATTTGAGGCCTAGCAAGCTGCTACACTCTCATTCTCACAAAGACTTTTTCCCTCCTATTGTGATGTACTTATTGCACTGATGTGGCAAGAGAAGATTGGCTTTTTCAAGAGTTGGAAATAAAAGAACATAGGTCCTGCGTTCAGTCCATCAGGAACCAGAAGAGGCAGAAGCACCAGAATTAAATATTTGTTCAGCAACCATGTAAGGAGATGCCAAAGATGCTGCTCCTCATTAACATATCAAGTGAAAAATTAAATATTTAGTACTATACCTGGAGCGTTACAAAGAAAACAGTAAGATTCTAAGTGCAAAAAATATAGCATAGTGAATTTTGCAGAGTAATGGTTTTGCCTAATCACTTTGCAGCTACTGTATTACGGATGGTTGTTGTGTATTTGTTGTCTGAGTCCATACAATTGTCTTGTTTGGTGGGATCTCCTTGGGAAGCATTTTATAACTGCCTGAGATACAGTACACTTCAGGTGCCTTTTCAGAATAAACCAAACTATTTTCTATGCACTACCAAGTACATAAAAAGACTTTCCAGTTTTTCACCTTCAACACACAGCCTGCTCCCCTCCTTTCTCTCCTATAAAAATCAGCTTGGGTAATTGATCTCAATATATACAACAGTACTTGCTTTTACTCTGCTTAACAATTCAGTGTTTTCATGCATACAGAGTAAGTCTTCAATTCACTTAGCTGAATGCAATGGCATATGTTACCTTGCCTTTCAAATCTCAATGGCAGAATCATTCCTGCTCTACAGTAAGCAAGACTTTCTTCAATAATTCCAAAATGTATATCCTTCTCATAACAACACAGCTCAGAAGGACTTATATTAACTAAATTCTGAATGGAATAAGTTCATCAGCTGTCAGATTCTCCTGTCCTCTGTGTGCTGTGGCACCTTTGCCTATTACGGTCATCTTCGAAATATAGAGTTACATTTACAGTACAATCCGCATATCTTGCTGCGTGAACCACAGCTTTCCTAGTTAATAGAAATCCATGAGACAGAAAACTATTACACTGCTAGTAACATTGATTGGCATGCTGTACACTGACCTCCATTTTTAAAACCTGATTCTGTTCAATCATTTGGTAAACAATCAATATTCTTTATGTTAATATAATACTATTTGACTTTGTCTTACAATCATAAAGAGACCTTAACTATTGCTTTATTCTATGAATTATTTTTAATAAGTTTTATGGAATCAGAAGTTACATGGTCTTTTCTATCAAGGGCTGTTCACTAAATTTTTGTAAGGCTCATTAACACTTTCCTGGAGCAGTAAGGCTATTTCTTCAGCCACTTGCATTACCTTCAAAGGCTATTTTAAAGAGCTGATTTTTAGCAAGATTGTTCGTTAGGATAGGAATTGAATAATTGGAATTGTTTAGCTATACATCTCACTAAATTTCCACCAATCAGTGCTTTGGACACCGAGCAGACTGAATTCAATTTATCAGGTATTAATACTATATTTCCCAATATAAACGTTCATTCTCTCAGGAGAATGTAAACTTTCTCACTATTTCCACATCAAAAGTTTCATCTGCTAGGTTAGATGAAATGGAGCACATTCCAAAAGCTGCTCCCTGAAAATGCTGCAATGATTGCTGGCACATCTGTTCCTGAAGCATTTTATAGAGATGGCTGAAAGATTCAGCCCACCTGTTCATGCCAGTACTTTGCTACTCTCCTCTCAGGACATTTTCTGCCAGTTCTGCTCTTTTTTAATTAAAACCTCACATATACAATTAGAGTTTTACACTTTCAATGTAGATATATCTTGAGATGTTCCCTCTCACTGATTATTGCCTATGAGAAGCTTAATATCATTATTACATAGCAACATGTTTTTTAATAAAGTAGTATTTCAGAAATCTGAAGAGACTCTTGCTCATCTCAGCCTTTATGTAATAGAATGGGACAAACTAAATACTGAAGCATAAACAAGTAATTTGTCACCATTTTTAAAGGATTTAGGTCTAAAGTTATTTGAAAAACTACTCAAAAAACCTCAGAGTGGATGTTTTTAATTTCAAGTCTATCATTTTGTAATTTCTTCTGGTGGTCTCCAGCCTCTAATGCTGCTGTTAGTGAATGCATATCCTAGAGCACTGCTGTTCTTGCCTTTACAACTTCATACCCAGCATTGCTCTATTCCTCCAGCAGTCTCCTTTCTCAATTTGATAGCATGCCACTTAGAGCAGCTCCTCACATTTTCAGAACTGGTTTTGTCTATACAAATGTTTTGTAGCTAAAGAAAATCTTTATCAGAAGATAACAATAATTATAATAATTATTGGTTTTGTCCAGCATGAAAACATTAATCAAATCCAGTTAAGCAAGAGACTGATGTGAGAAAATACTGTCTGCGGTAGTAAATGCATGCTATTTCTGAAGCTATTGTTTAAACTGTGTGTACTCTTGCAATATATGAACTTCATAGAACCACATCATAGAATCATAGAATAGCCTGGATTGAAAAGGACCATAATGATCACCTCATTTCAACCCCCCTGCTATGTGCAGGGTCATCAACCACCAGACTAGCCTGCCCAGAGCCACATCCAGCCTGGCCTTGAATGCTTCCAGGAATGGGGCATCCACAACCTCCTTGGGCAACCTGTTCCAGTGTGTCACCACCCTCTGAGTGAAAAACTTCCTCCTAATATCTAACCTAAACCTCCCCTGTCTTCGTTTAAAACCATTCGTCCTTGTCCTATCACTATCCACCCTTGTAAACAGTTGTTCTCCCTCCTATTTATACACTCCTTTCAAATACTGGAAGGCCACAACGAGGTCTCCCCAGAGCCTGCAGACTACATATTCCAGTTCTGCCTGTCTGAAATTGCCATTAGTGAAATGCAAGATAACTAACCAGTGAACACTGTAAAAGCAGCCTGACTCTAGACTAAAACATGAACAAGACCAATGCCCTCACCTCTTCTCCATAATGGATTATTATTTTTAGTTTTGCATAGCTTTTTACAGCTTTCAAAACCAGCACTATGAGCAGCAAGAAGCAGAACACTAGTTAAAAAAGGAAACCTGTCAGCTTTTCAGTGTAAAGAAACTTAGGTGAGGATAACAGTGGTACCACCTACACTTTCTCAGTAAAAGAAAAAGATTATCTTATTTATTATTAACTATTACAACAAATACGTCATTTTTCAAGGCAATTCATGTACTCTGAGATATAATTTCCAAAGCAAGATGCTTCACATGCAAAGCTGAATTTGCATCTATTCCTTGTGCCAACAGAACAACAGTGGCTGATTTCTCTACTATCCTCTTGAACAGCCCAAATGTTGCAGAACCCACATTTTCTCAAATTCCTCAATTTTAAAATGAAACACTGTTTCTGAAAGGAAACAGTAATGCAGCTAATTAATTGCTCTAATGCAAGCAGCGCTGTTTTGTCCATTTTGGCTTCAGGGAGCCTGCTAATGCAATATTTATCTTCTTCACTAAGGGAATCAAGATTTCATATCTACAATCTTAATTTTATTTCTCACACTGCCACTTTCTCTCAGTAAGAAACATTGAAGCCTGAACTTATCTCAAATGGCTATTCATAAAGTGTGATGTTATTTAATGCATTCAAATACAAGAAAATCTAAATGTGCATCTCCTAACAAGACATGATTTTTTTTTAATCTAACACAGTGGTGTCAATCTGAAAAGAAAACCAAACCTTCTGCGTTATGTGACATGTTGTTCCTTTAATAATTGAAATGAAATACCTTACTGTGTAAGAATAGCGTTATACAATAACGTCCCAATAAAAATTAAAAAATGTACCATGTTTATTTGAGAAAACACCTTTCTCTATTCCTTCTCTTTATGATATTCAAAAATAGAAAATGTATGAAGTCAATGACTTGTATAAATGACGTGTCAGTAAATTATGTTGTGACTTACTTAACTCAGAAGAAAACTTTAGAGCTTGGTTTTCTAACACTAAAGATGTTCTCTTTTCAGCACAGTTTGAGCAAATCTACGTAGAAGGCATTGTTTTATTTCCCCTAGCACAGGGCTTAATTCATCCCTGGAGTACTTCCACTGAAAGCAATGGAGTCACCTAGGGAAAATCGAAGGGATGTTCAGATGACCACAAGTGATCAAATTACTGCACTTCATGTTATTACACTCTCACCAGAGATGTTCTAACAGATTGTATGCATTTCTTAACTCAATTGAAAAGTAACAAGTAACCTAATTGAAAGGAACAAGTTGAAATCTCCAGCTTGCTTTCACATTCCCATTTCTCCTGCCTACCAGCAGGCACACTTATTAATTACATCCCTCTCCTATTCCCTTGTCACTGACCTAACTCTGCTAACGTCATGTCTATTGGGCAACAATGAGCCTTAGGAGCTGCAGTCATTCACGGGCAGCACATTCTTAAACAAGTTTGGGCTCTTAAAATCAAGTGAATGCACATTGGAATAGTGTGAATTCAGAATGATTTATTTATTTTACAGCCTGGCACAATGCCTCTTCCATTTTTTGTAAATATGTTCAAAACATTTGTTTTTTGGTCATAGACATGCATTAACTTATATATAACTGTTTTCTACTGTAAGATTGTTGTAAAGTTGGTTTTAGAATTTATTTCACAGGAAGATATTTAGGGCATTAGGAAGACAAAAGCTAGTTTCCTTCATTTTATTGTTTGCTTTCTCCCTGCAGTGATTGTTAGAATAGCAAGACAAAAGTTTGTTTATAGATGTATTTTCTGTCATCAGTGCAAAAGAATACTGCTGCCCACAGAGTTTCTCCTTCGTGTTTTAGGAATTAAGGATGTATCCTGGGACAGGTGTTTTCAAAACGACATAGGAAAGGTTGATACATTTTTAAACAAGACTAATTTGATTAACTCTCTGAGGTCATAGATAGCTGCTGGTTGGTCTTTCTAGGTTTTTGCTTGATTGAGGAATGTACTTTACAATAATACATGTCATCATTTCAAAGAATGATTTCCTTATATTCCATATGTACAGCTTCTCTGATTTTTACCATTCACATCCACCTGGCTCTCTGAAGACAGCTATGTCTATTAAAGACTATTCAGCTAATTTATTATTCTTTTTACACAGTTCTATCTAATATATTTTCTCATGTGGATTGATAAAATAAGGGTCAAGCTGAGGGTGACAAAGCATGAGCCAGACCAATTTATATTTCACCTGCTAGAACACCTTTAGATAAATATTCCAGTCAGGCTAAAGTTGTCTCCTAATGATGACAGTGAATATTAGTTCTCAAGCAAGAGCTCCTAACATGCAAGAGTTAATAAAGGTAGAAGAACAGATAAGGGCTAACTACTTTGTAGCCCTTGGTGGTTTTATAAATTTGCACCTAAAAGAACATGACTAGAAAAGGGAAAGCATAAAATATAAGATTTTGTATCACCATGTTTTTCAATTTGCAAAAGTATTCATCAGAATGAACGGTTTTTAGTATCTTGGTTGTTTTGTATGCTAGCATGGAACTCTTTTCAAATAGAAATACAAAGAAAAATGTATGTCTGTAAAATGTACAAATGGTGTAAGAATGAAAAAGGTCTTTAAAAACAGTTAATGTCTTCAGGGAATTCAACTATAAATAGCTACTGTTGAGATGTAAAATACTGAGCAAAGTGACTCATAACAGAGTACGTTAAAAATGAGTATCTGCAGAAAATATGATTTAATGCAGTATTAACAACTGCAAAATTCAGGTGCCACATTGTACAGAAAAGATAGATTGCCTTTCAGGTGCCGAAGACTCCACATAGCAAATGTTATTTGCAGAGGGGCATGGAGCTCCAGGGGAAAGTCACCTCCACTACTTGGAACAAGGAGAAAGCAAACAATCCTGATGGGTCCTGTAAACATGTGCTCAGTGAAAAGCTGTTGTAGTCAAAGCTCTCATCTCCATTCAGTGCTATTACATCCAATGCCCCCTGGGAGAAAGTAATGTCCCAGGACAATATCATTCACAATACTAAATTACAGTGTTTAGGACTATTACCTTTGAAGATTAGAACATTTTTAGATTGATTTTAGTCTCACCATTTCACATCCATTAGGTAATTACAGGTCCAAGGAGTGCCTCTGGCTCTATTTATGATGGGGATTAAGTGGACTGTATAGATAGGATTACTTTTCAAATTTAATTGCTACCTTTTTTGCTCAGAGAACATTTGTGACACAATTGGCAAACTCTGGGACATAAGCTTAGGTTATAAGGCAGGTATTTTAGCAGTCATATACTGAGTATGAAACATTCAACTCCTCTCGTGTGATAATGACTAAAATGAATTTAAAAAAAAGGAAACGCGATAGAAAAAAATTGCATCCTCAAAGGCAAGAACTGCACTAAATATGGAACAGTAGCTTATCAATACTTTCACTGTACTTACATAACTTTATAGACTAACATATTTAGAATCAAATTTTTCATTGTGTCCTCAACAATGTACAGAGGACACCTTAAGTGTTATTGCAATATATTTTGAGTTCTAAAATCAGCTCTCACACTACTTTTTAAGAATATAAATTTATATGCAAATCCTATCAACTTCAAAGATATTTAAATGAGATTTGTAACAGCTATTGTACCATAACTGATTTCATAAATAATATTCATTTTGCAAGCATTTTCAAGTGCTTTCGGTTCATGTAGCCTTGAAGCTCATCTGATTACCTTTCTAAAAAACAGTACTGCAAGGATTTAAGAGTCTAAACAGCTTCTCTACCTATGAAAACTGGCATTTAAACAAGAAAAACATAATTCAATTTTATAAATTTGTTTCAGTGTAATGTTGCTAACCTACTAGTAATTAGATGCACTCTGGTAACACTCAGAATTGATATTTGAAAACTTATTTTCATGTAAACTGGCTAAAAAAAATGGAACAATTGCATGTACTTCAAAATTAGACCTATACCAGACAGACACAGTAACAGGAGCGTGATCATTAATAGTTAACAGTGATTGAAACCCCCTCCTCCTGTGTTGAATCAAAGACCAAGCAATGGTTTGGCCCCTCGTGCTTTCAGTAGGGGCAGGAGTGCATTTGAGTATGGATCTGAGATACTGTATGGTCCTGACAAAAAGACAGTTTTAAATTCAAGGACATCATTCAAAAACCCATAACACAATGCAACTCCTTTGTCCCAGCCTTTAGGTAACAGACCACAAGGCTTCAAAACTTTCATGCTGCCTAGAAGCCCTAGGAATTTTATGTAAGGTTTTAGAGAAGCAAGGCTCTGAAATAATTCCTAATATCTACTAGCTCTGCTGTGCACATGCAAGCTCATCAAATCTCATGGTCCCAGCTATACTAAAGATTTGCACAATCCGTTCTTGGATGCACAGTTGAAAATCTTTCGAAGCTATACAACTCTCAGTCCAGCCATGTCTATAACATCTTGTTGATTTGATCTGTCTGCTAGCTCTGGAACTGGACATCAGGACCAAGCCATCAACCTTCGTTTCTTGAAAGAATTTCAAAACACTAAATTCATTTCCTTCCAAAAGTTCTAGGGGTCAAAAAAAATGTTCCCCTGTTCTGAAAAAAAAAAACCTACTTAATTAAAAATTTCAAATTCTGCCATGTAACAGATGCAGCAAGAAATTTTGGCATTTCTTAGGCTGAAGAAAGCCTAGCATTAGAAAATAATGTTTTTTTTAATTATAATGAACATTGAATGCTAATGAATCCTAGCAGGCATGTCTGGAGCAGTTCAAGTCTAACTTGTTTTATTTTAGATGCTCCTTTCTACTTGCAGAAGAAAAAAATAATTTGAATGAGTTGTACCAACCAAGGGAAACAAACACGTGTTGAGAAAGCTTAGTTATTCACTCATAAGTGCGAGGGAAGGCAGCAAAGCACCGCTCAGTCATGTAGGCCAACGCTGCCTGCCTGCACAGCTCCTTCTCCTCTGTCATATTTGGAATTGCTGCAGCGTCTGCTGTCTCAGAATGATTCCTAAGTTTTGCTTCTAAAGCAAAAGAGGGGTCTTGTGTCTTGCTTCACTTCTCCTCAGCATACAGAGCGTACAATGCTCCAGTGTTTAATGTGTGAATTTGATTGTATTCTGTAAGTATGCATGTAATTACATGAAACTTGTGCTCAGTCTGGCTATATAAAGTTCCTTAATGCTTTTCTGCTAACAAATGGAATTGTAGTAGCTAGTAACAACATCAGCTTTAATTACATATCATCTTTTGAGTATATCCCATTTATTTTAAAGCCTGAGCCATTTATGCTCTTACTATTATGCCTTCATTTGTAAACCAAATTTCTCTGTTTCTGACAAAAGTCTGCGCTTAATTATAGAGGGAATAACAGCAGCCACTACAGTTAAGACTAGAGAAATGTTTTTTTGTTACTTTGATTTTTGATTAATAGACATGGTATTTTTTACGATCAGTCTGAGTTTGAAGATGAGTACTAGTTTGATAAAAAATCAAATCTTCAAGGTGGGGGAAAATGCACTTTTATTATCATATTGTGTTGTTTTTTTTTTGAAGCACCACAGATGAAACAGCTTAAAGTTCAAGTTTGCCATAGCTGTAGCTATCAGTTGGGAATCATTTCTTTGATTTTTCTGAGGCATACTGCTTTTAATTTGACTGCATTACAGATAAAAGTTATTGCTGCTCAGGTTTTGTCTCTAGAACTCACACCATGCAGTTAAATCACACTCTACTACCTTCAGTTGACCTTGGAATAAGCATTTGCAGAGTAATTTATTGTGCACGTGCTTGGATCCAAGATGCACAGTAAACAAATATCAAAGAACAGACAAAAATAAGTAGGGATGCTTAGATCATAAGCTCACAAACAAGTGAAAATTTTAAGATGAATAAGGGCTGCGATATGTCCTTTGCATCTTTCCTTTTATTCGCTAACCAATCAAGCTGCATTCTCACAGAGAAATCATTTCTTGGCAGGGATGCCACAGGGATATCTTGGAACACAAAGATTATTTTTCCAGAACAAAACAACATGCTGTGACTTTGCCTCCAACAGTGACACTTAAGTGGAAAAAAGCTACGCCAGCAAATGGTTGATTTGCATCTTTAAAGATAAGAGTGAATATCCCAGATGAAAAACAAACAAACAAAAAAATGGAACCATTCACAAATGACACAGTTCAGACTTGCAGGGATTTTGACGCCCACTTACATCTAGCAAGTATATGACAATTCTAAAAAATATTATTCTTCAACCGTTCAGTGTTTTTTTCCTCTTAAAACCTAAGTATTCACATTGATATAAAATCCTTATTCTATTCTGCAAATCAAGATCATAGGTACATAACATAGGTAATTACCTTCTCTATGACATTACTTTTTTAATATAAAGTTATGTGTGTGTATATATAAGTGCATATATACATATTAAATCATCTGCCTTTTCTCTCCAAAGTCAGTAATTTCAGTATTTTCAATATGAAAACTTTCTTCACCTCTAATCATTTAATCACCTGAATATGAATTTCCTCTATTCATATTTAGGAAGTGTTTTACTGTGAATCCTTGGACTTTGTGCTGCTATCTCATTTTAAGGAGGCTGTAAATCCTTCTTCCTCTGAAAAGCATTTCAGATTGCTTTTTCTAAAATTCTGTATCTTAGTGTTTAACTAAGGAATGAGAATGCTTAGGGCACTACCTCAATTCTAGAGTGAATGTTCCATAGCCAAAGAAGCCAATTAAAACAAGGAAGGACAGTTCTCTTTTTAGAAGAGAGAGTATTCGCAGGTTTTGAAAGATTATTTGCAAGGACTAGCAAAGTATTTTATCAGGGTGCATGTAAGAGCAATTATAAAAATTATTCTTACAGATAAAGCTGAATTAGCTATTACAGACTGCTCATAGTAAAGCCACTACAGAGTAGAAGCAAATCACCTTTCTGATGAAAAGCAAGCTTTACTGTCTGGTTAATGAAGAAAATACATGCACATCTCATGACTTCTATAAGGCTAAAATACCCAAATTAACAGTGTCATTGCACACGCTAATGCAGCATCTTGCAGAATTGAGATTTAAGGCACATACACTTACCCGATTTAACAAAGTTCCTCTCAGAAACAACAAAATAAATGAGCATGACCAATTTGTTACAAGTTTAGATTCTATTTGAATTTCAATTAAAAGGTTTATGAATGCACTCCTTGTGTTTCTTCTGAAATGTTCCCATTTCGTATCAGTAATTTTATAGAGAAGATTATCATTATAGTTTGAGGTATACTCAGTGTTCAGTCAATTCCAGCATACTTGATTGCACTGAAATTTCCAATACAGCTCTCGCTATAAGTAGAAAGAATAGGCTTTCTGAGATCAAGTCATAGGTAACAATTTTTTTTTTTTTTTTTTTTTGCTAATCCACTCGTACATGATTCTAGAAAATTGCTTTCACTTTTTTTTTTTCCCCTTATTACATCTGTTTTTGTAGATTTGAAGCCCAGCTGCCAAGTTAGTTTAAAAATGGATTTCATAAAGGTAACTGGTACAGCCTACAGCCTGTGCCAGTAGGATTAGAACGCTTTGGGAATCAAGTCACAGAACAGGAAAGGTCCGTTTGCGTTAATACGAACTTTGTGGTAACAGAGATTGTTAATTACAGAGGTGAATAACTGGCACTCAGGAGCACTGAAGAACCTCTTGTAAGTACTTTGCTCATCTTCCTATCTGCTTCAAAAGATAGCTGCTAATTGGTGAATCAAAATAATGATACTTTTCAAACCTACCTAAAATGAGTGCATGATTTTTCAGCAGCACAAAAATTCAAAACATTTCTTTTAGTAAACCTGTAAAGGAAGGATTCTCTAAATCTAAGGCTCTGGATCAGGAAGTCAGGGTTTTCTTAAGGCTGCTCTGGAGCGGCTGACAGAACAAGATGTTCTTCCATTGCAGCCCGGACTCCAGACCAGCAGCAGCACCAAGGCCTCCTTCCCACCTGTGCTGCACAATGCCATGTCTGTGCAGAAAATCAACAGGTTTGGTAGCCGAAGTCCATTCTAATAGCCTAGGTCTGTGTGAGGATAATTTACCACCCTGCCATGGCTAGATTATTTTTTATTATTAATTTGGTTTTCTCTCAGGTATATTACAGTGCAGACACTCCTGCAGATATTTATCACGTGGGTTCATCTTGCAAGATGATGTACCCAGACAGATTCCTATATTTACACAGCTTAGCTGACAAACCAAGACCTGTTCTTGTATGTTCTTAAACTTTGTTTGCTGTCCATTCTGTTCAAATGAACAACAGGAATAGAGTGTTATATTAACAATAGCAACTGTAGCTTTATGCTGCAAGGTTACACAAACTTCCCTAAATTAAACTTGGGTCAAACCCCTGAAGCAATTTCCTTTGTGCTGCTTTTTACATGACTCTTACTGATATCAGAGCACCCAGCAGGAGAGGGTTGTTGTTGTTAATTTACCCTTGATTTAGTGCATTACTCTAATATCTGCTGGATCATTTGTGGACTATTTTCTTCACTACTGAAATTCAGTACAAATTCAGTATTTTTTAAATGCAATGCCTTACTATTCTTTCCTTTCATTAACTTGGGCCAGAATTTCTCTGACTTCTCTGAAATGCAAAAGTTTCATGTCACTGCAAAGTCTGGCTCAACTTTCACAAGGAATTGTGTTCCACCAGGATAGCTTCATGAACACCAAGTCCCTTTATGTTAGCTTTATAGAACAGCTGATGTTTGTTCTGCACAAATACATGGTTATCAAAACTTCTGACTCCTCTAATCATTGCAATTCAGACCATTATGCATATAGCACATTTTGTATTACTATACTTGCAGTTTAACTGAGGTGTCAGCAACACAGAAGCAAAATTTCTTAAGTCTCTAAAACTGCAAAACAATTTTGTTCTTGCTATTAATCATGTCTTTAGCAAAACTAAAAACAGTTTAGACAAGTTGCACAATACGATCTGAAGCATAAGCACTCCCACATTTTAGCAAAATAGAAGGTGTAGTAGCAAATATTTGCTTAGGTAAAGGTAGGCATAAAACTAAAAAAAAAAAAAGAAATGATTGAATATTCTTAAAAAAAAAAAAATCAACATACTTATTATGTATTGGAATCAAAGATAAAAATTTTTAAAAAAAGGAAAGCAACACGACTGGATTGAACCCTGAAAAAGATTTGTTTTAATTCCTCAGAGGCCATGCCCTGCATTTGGAAAAGAAAAAAAAGAGTTTTTGTTTAAGTTAGACAGCCCTATGAGTTTGTTAAAAAGAATGACTTTCATAAATAATGCTTATGCAATCACTGAAGTGCAGCTTCTGCTGCTACTGTTTGACCAGTTAGTTTTTATAAATCTGAAGTCTTTCATCTTAAATTAAACTAGCCACTAAACCTCAGTCTGATGCTGATACTTGGACACTTCGGTCCATTTGTTGAGTATCTATGCCTCAGCAACAAACGTTTGTTGCACCACTTAGTTTACATTCACAACATCTATAATTTATTAACAATGGAAGAATATTTGATCATAGTTTTAGTGACACATCGATTGAAGCTGATATAGTTTAATTCAATACATTAAAAAACTATTACACTCATACATCATAAGCAGATAATAACTGCCTTATTATTAAAACATGTCTTTCATTCTGACAATCCTTAATGCCATCTCTGCAATCAGTGCAGCCCAATAATATTGACAAAAAAGCAAAAGGTTATACGGACATCAAGATGTCATGTTGGCATTATACAACGCAAAAAAGGTTTTATTTTTAGATTTCATTATCAACTGGATTTTATGTTCAAAATATCTAATCCATATCTTTTTATATGAGTGTCCTGTGTTGACCTTGATTATATTTAAGAGGATTTAAACTGCTGCTTGATCATTATTATTTCAGCTTTCCTGAAAATATTCTATTAAAAACAAATTCAAAATGATGAATTTATCATTTATCTTCTTCCCTTTCCATCAGGGTTTTTCCTAGATGAAGAGCCTGGGCAGGCTAGCATATCTAATACTTGCTCTGCCTTGGTATACAGATAAAACTGTAAACCTGTACTCATCTAGGAAACAGAGACTAGTGCTTTTGCTTGTTCAAACTTATTCATGTCAAATATTCTTTAGTACATTTAGGAGTGAAAAACAAAAAAGTGCAAAGATTGATTCTCCTAAAAAAAAGTAATTTTTCTTTTACAGCATCCAACTAGGTGACTGCAGACATTTCTCTATAACATCTGGTAAGTTGCACTAAAGACTTGCCAAGATTTGTATTTATATCCTTCTAAAAGATAGTGTTTATAGAAGGTAGTTCTTCAGTGATTGAATTAGGTTTTCTGCCATAATAAAATATGATAAAAGTAGCTAGGCTATTTATAGTGGTGTTTTGTTTGAGTTTTTGGTAGTGTTTTTTTGGAGAAATATTATCATATAAGCATACCTAATATAAATACCTTTAAGTAAATAAAATCTTAGAGCAGAATCAAGGTTAGTTCACTAACCCTGCCCAAATATCCCCCTAGTTTAAGTCAGCAAAGTGCCTTCTCATAGAGGTTTTCCAGTGAGATAAGCGACAAAACAGTATCTACATTTTAACTTAAATTAGTCACATTAACACAAACACACAAAATATGGACTATCTTAGAGCTACTAAGGGAAACAATTTTCAGAATAGCACATAGAAAATTTAACAGTTAACACAACCAACTGTCTTAGTGAGCTAGAAAACTAAGCATACTTTAAAAAGTATGTAATATTTAACCTAAATTCTACTAGGTGCCATTGTGATTTAGACTCCAAAATGCCTTCATTACTTTTGAAAATAATTTTTGGGGCTTAAAAGCTATATCTAAAACAACAAAAGTACTGGAATCCTGATTTTTGGAAGACATATATGACCCCGCATCCATGTTCCTTTGTTACGTATCTATGCTCAGGATCATGAATAGGAAATTAGATGCCTGCAAAGTGGTTTCAGAAAAAAAAAAAAAAAAAAAAAAAAAAGAACTGTGCACAGAGCACAGCAACCTGGCATGAAATGTGCAACAAATACGCATGGCACAGCTCCCGCCTCTCAGTCATTTGCCAAAACAGAAGGAAATGACCCACTCTGAAATCACAAAGAGATTCTCAAAGAGACTACATAGTGCTGGAAGTGAACAATGCCTGTCACGGAAAGTCTCTTGCTTGAGATTTCAGAAAGTTTCAAGATGACATCTGAGATCTCAAGAGTGTATAACTGAAGCATATTCAGTAACAGACCTAGAAGACCCGATACACCTCGAGTACAGAGTACAGTAAGACTTTGACCACTAAACTGTATTTCATTATTTTCCTTCTGAATAGATTTGTATAGCACCCAACTGCTCAGAGAGCATGATGAGATATGAATGCAGATTAATGCAGGTGCTAGAATGACTCATGGAGTTCATTCCCAAAGGTTCTCTCAGATGTTAGTAAGGACCAGATGAAGAAAAAGAAAAAAAAAAAAAGCAGCCTGAATTAGTTGTCCTAGAAGGAAAAGAAAGGTCTTACAGCCACAGCCTTCTCCAAAGACATCTTTCCACACATCAATCTGTGTGACCAGAATAAGTCTATGATTTGACAGGCAAGGCACATTCTTAAATGCAGAAGATATTTGCTCCTTCAGTTAATAAGTTTAAATTTCCATTAATGTGATGGAAGTATATTATTTACAGGGAGAAACAGTAAGGCCAGGCCACAGGATATAGAGAAGTCACTAGTAATGCTCTGAATACAACATTAATCAAAACAGAGCAAATAAATACATATATATATATATTATTATTATTATTATTATTTTTTTTTTCCCTGATGGGTTTGGCATTGTTCAGTTCCAGGACAGTTTGTCTTCCTCTTCTGTTGACTTACACAGTCTGTTTAGAAACACTGTGAGCAGTTGCCATTCACAATCAAGGGGAAAAATAAATTCATTTAATGGAAGTGTTTTGGACTTTCATCAATTTTAAAGATCTGAAAAAATAATACATATCCAAAGCCAGGAAAGTATACATGCAAAAGGCTTTCTAAATGATGTTCATCAATCAAAACACATTTTACAATACTAAGGAAAATATTTGAGCCTGCAAATCTATTTTCTGTTATAGCGACGGAAATGACATTACAACAAAACTCTCTCAGAATGGCTGTTGTTAAGTTCTGAAGCTTTTTCTTTGGCAGGAAACTAAAGAATTACCAATGCACAGTGGGCATCTATTTTTCACTTCTTGCTGTGTCTTCTAGGGCTATTTAGAAATTCAGGGAAGAAACTTAGCAATGAGGGGTGCATCTGCTGAAGGAAATATGTCTATGCACCTTTTTTGGCTACATATGCGTATATCTATACTGGGTTAATTCTTGATAAATATGCAATTGAGGGTTATTACAAACAGTCGGTAACACTGTTTTCAATTTAATATAAAGTTTGGGTCTTAAATGATACATATTCAGTTCTCACGAAACCTTCTAGTAAGTAAAGCTGTTTTCTTTTCAGTATTAATATTCATTTTTAAAGTAAAAATTAAGTAGATTAGATCAGCAATTTATATAAAATTGATTTCAGGATTGCAGAATATAGAGTAATGAACAAAACTTTGCGTTATAATTTCAGATACCCACAGCTACCTGTGTCTTCAGAAAGAAACAAGCATAGGTCAGCTCTGAAGAAGGAAACAAGAACTGAGCAATCACAGCTTCTAATGCAATCCTGAACAAGTGCTTTAAGTACTGCATCACAGTCTCCTGCTCTCTACATAATTTAATGGACAAGCAGTGAAAATATGCTAAAGCACTATACTGTGCTCAAAGAAAAGATGTTAATTAAGAGAAAATATTTTGAGTTTGTTTTCTTTTTCGTTGTTGCCTGGTATGCTGGTAGGTACTTTTTTCCCCTTCTTTTACCAACCTCAGGGGTCCCAGAAGTCTCTGGAGATGTGTGTGGAACTTGTAACTTATGGCTTCCCTCACTAGAGGTCAGCGTTGGGCTTGTGGAGGCCCTACTACCTGCGCATGGTTAATGGCCAGCAATGAATCCTCAGCCACTGGGATGGAAGCGGGAAGATGATGCTAGTTTTAAGATCAGGAAGCACTGATGGCACAGCAGTTTTCAGAACATCAAAACCAGAAGTTGGAGTGGAAAAAAAGTCAACAGTCTTTACAGGTATCCAGAAGCTTTCCAAGAGTCACTCTATTTCAAAATAAACTGCACGATGCAGCTGCATGGCAGAATTGGGACTAGGTTACCATGGGTCAGATCGACAGTATAAGCAGCAAGCCAGTTTGCAAAGGAGCTATTAAAGATGATCAGGACTGTGCAACACTATTTCATCCACTACAGAAAACAGGGAAAGAATCCTTTATACAGGAACAACTTCAATTCTGACTGTACATTTTGGACAATTGTTTATATGAAGTCATTAACTCAAAAACCCATTTATTTTCAGCGATTTGTAAAATTAAATACAAGAGGTGAGGCAAACAACAAATCCCACCCTCCCCTCCCCCCCACCCCCCCAAAAAAAAAAGAAAAAATCATTTTCTTTGGTTATTTGTACAATAGATGCATCTTAAGACCTGAAATATACTGTAACAGTGGCATTGTTTTGAGGTTTGGGGTTTTGCACAATTATTTGTCATTCTGTCTTGTACATATTATTTTTCTGCACTAAACCAGGGCAAATTTTCATCTTCTTACTCTTTAGAGAACAATTAAAGTGAAACGTACTTCAGTCACTGATGCTTTATTTCCTTCAGGTCACTCTGCCATATCTTTTCATTGTTGACTTCTACGGACATTAATGGAAAGGGAAATATTCTTTTGATATTTCCTTTCACGTGATTACTGATCTTCAAGATGTGGATCCTGTTACTCAAGGCAAGCTTAAGGACTTGGAATATATGTAATTTGTATGATTTCATGGTAAAATGACTATGTAGAATTACTATTTCAGTAAGATTGTAACATACTGTTAATTCATTTTCCATAGGGTTTCACTAAGTCAGTAGGTCAAACCTAACACTTTTCAAGAAGAGTCCTATCAGACGGGCACATTACACTTAAAAAGCAATAGAAAATCTTTTCATCTATCGTAACATACTCAGGAAAGAGATCTCCTGACAGATCTACGCTTATAAACAACTTACATTTCCAAAATAGATCATCACTGTAAGTTAACTTTTCTCAAACGAGAGAATAGAAACCTCAAAAACAGACATGGGTGTGCTGTAAATTCCAACAAGGGAGTTTAAGGCTCTGAAGAGCTGGAATATTTCTGATTATGTACATACAATTTAATAGAGGCTAGTCGCTGACTGAAACAAGCAATATTTTATATTTATTCTGCTTCCTGACACTGCTTTAGGGCATCTGAAAATCTTGGGACAGCTAACTGAATATAACCACTTCTATTTTTAGTGGCTATTAAAATATGTACTTTCCAGATACAATTAACAGTACCAGAAAGCACTTTTGGTTTTATCCAATACTTCAAAAACTTTAAGACACAGAAAGTCATCTCATTTTCTTGAAACTGCGATCTAAATGCAAGTATTAAATATAGGTTTTCTCTAGTTCTTTAATGTCTTTCTTTCAAGTAACCCTTGTTTTACTTCTGTTTTTTTCCCCATGTTCGATTCCAAGAAAAGTGGAAAAGAATTACAAGTCTTCATTGCCTTTGTTTAAAGCTTCATAAACCATAAACCACTTTCATTCATTTTATCCATTCTTTTTGTATTAGGAAGCATATTTGTAGGAAAACAGCAGAAGCAGGTCTGACTTTCCTCTTGTCTGTACAAATTCAAGGATTCTGTATGTAGCACTACATGTAGCACATAAAGTAAGCGGCACTAAATAGATTCCACTGAAGTAAATGAGTATAATGTGTTAATGGCATTGAGTATTTTAATTTATTGAGCATTAAGAAATTTCGGCCTATTGAGTTCCACAGCATAAAGAAAGCCTTTAAAATTAGTGCAGTTGTTTTTGAAGATGCATTAAAAAATTAAGAAATATATTAGGATATTTCTTAAGACACCTACTTTGAAACTGAAATAGGATGGCTGTCTGAACTAAGCTTAATCAAATTATGGAAGTTCCTCTTTTAGATAATAAATTAAAGAAATTAATAAAGTACTCACTTGAGCATTTTATTTTTTTTTCACAGGAATGATTGCTGGCGTTTAGCTATACCTTTGGCAAACAGCAGGGAGAAAAAAATACTATAGATGGGTATCGATGCTGTTAGCAGTCTAAGAAAAATAAGCACATAAAAATTGTTTAGCTACATGCTAATAACTTCTTCAAAAATGCAAATAAGATATTAATAGAAATAATGGTTTCTTTCTTTGTTTTCATTTGGGTTTTGTTGCTGTTTCTTTTCTTTTTTTTTTTCCTGGTAGTCCTGATGCTTCTCATTAAAATAATTCCATTGAAGTAAAAGCCCGTTTTGTTTAGAACTGTACAATGAAGACTGCAACATTCACATGAAAACCAGGAAACATATTGAAATTGAGGGTAATACCTCACATTATGAAAATGGATGAAAATAAGATAAAATTATTTGCAGAAATATATTTGGTAAATATTTTTATTTATAGAAAAAAAAGAAAAAGGTGCTGTTTTAATATTTAAAATAGTAATATTTTTAATACTTAAAATGAATATTTAGTTTTAATCTGCAGTTTAAAATTTCCTGTATCCCTATCAAAACAACAATAAACAGAAGAAGTTATTTTAGCAACTTGCAAAGCACTTAGGACTTTAGACCAGTTTGGGTTAGCAGTTGTCTTGCCTTGCACATGCTCCGAATAGAATTTGTTCCTGTAGTTAGCTTGAGTTTTTGATTTCTACTCGAATTTGCTGTAAGGTTGTTCAAATGTGAGTTTGTGGTCTTCTAGTTCTTTGAGTAGCTGATATGGCTACATGGAATTTTTATAATGCATTTTTCAGAGATAGATTACTTGAGTCAGTCACTCAAATCAGAGAACTTAACCTTTTTTAATTAACAAATAAAATAAATTTCTAGGAATATTAACCCCTCAGAAATGCAAATGTCCATGTACTTTAAATAACAGCTATCCTAAGCCTAAATATTTGTAAACTCTTCGTAGAGTTTATAAAAAATACTCCATTTTCAGAAGAAACTAGAAACGCCTAAAGCCTCTAATCCCAGCTCAGTGGGATATAGAGCATCAGACCCATCCACAATAAATGTACTAATACAAAAGCAATTCTGTAGATTAGTTTTGTCACGCACTATAAAACATTAAGGGACAGGCACAGACTTCCCAAACTAAGAGATAACTCATAAAATATTAAAGTCATCTTTTCTGATTGATGGATACAAACCAACAAATTAAAGTAGATTGAGGAAAAATATCATCTTTCTTCTTCTGACAGTGGAGGATAGAGGTTTTTCAAGCTTCTATAGCAAAACTGAGTAAAAGATACAGACAGACTTGGTTCATAAATTCATTTTCTTCTCTTTGAATAAGTTTTGGTATGACAATATACAGTTTAAAATATTTAGTTCTATACTAGAAGGTTGATTTCTTGATATTGTATCAGTGATGAGTACAGTTCTATCCAAAGATCTGAAACACGCCTACGCACAGAAAGGTCTATGATGGAAAAGAAATGAAATGAGAATGAGGACATGTACTTTCTAGAGGATAACAAAGCAGTCCAGCGAATTGTACAGTGATACCTAAACGGTTTTGCTGCAGCTGAAGAGAACCATATTAGCAGCGCTTCACCACTAAGAAAATGTAAGAATACATAAATTGCGCTTCAGTTTTGTCCAGAATTCAGTCGCTGTTGCACTTAGAGGCTTAGAATAAGGGAATCGTAGAATAGAATTATGAAAGTTAGAAAAGACCACTAAGATCATCTAGTTCAAGCATCAATCCATCACCACCATGCCCCTAAAACCTTGTTCCTCAGTGCTACACCTACCCTTTTCTTGAAAACCTCCAGAAACAGAGATCCACCATCTCCCTGGGCAGTCCAATGCATCATCACTCTTTCTGAGAAGGAATTCTTCCTAATATCCAACCTCTCCTGGCACAACTTAAGGCTATTATGTCTCATCTTATCACAAGTTACCTGAGAAAAGATAAGCATTCGGGGAGTTGTAGAGAAAGATCAGATGTCCCCTGAGCCTCTTCTCTAGACCAAACAATTCCAGTTCCCCCAGCCACTCCCCACAAGACTTGTGCTCCAGACAGTTCACCGGCTTTTTTTGTCCTACTTCGGACACGCTCCAGAGCCTCAAAATCTTTCCTGTGGAAAGAAACTCCACGAGTGAAAGTAATAAAACAAATAATCATCCTTCAGGCTCCAGTGTCACAGATTTATTTATTAACTGCTGAAAAGAAACAGTGTATACTACATGATAGCTCAAAATTAAGAGCTCAATAGCTTCCCGGTTTATTTCTTCAAGTTCTTAAAAACATTATTTGCAGTAGATTTTCACATGCAGTGTATCTATTGCTGTTAAAAGGTGATTAAAGTCATGTTCCAGGCAACTTTTTCTTGTCAAACTAACAAACTTTTGCCACATGATTATAATCTTAATGATCTTAATCTCCTATTAACAGCAATTTTTTAAGAAATCCAAATAATACAACCAACTTCTGTTTCTTCCTTCATACCCTCTTCAGATCTGTAAATTGCATGCAGATTCCTACGATTGCCATGGTCAGCACAGCCTTCAGCCTTCACTTATTAAAGCATGTGAAAGAGTTCTTCTGATGAAAGGGAACAAGATTGATTATCTGTATCTGATTATCAAACCTTTTCCGTGCTCAAATTCAGGAGCGATACGTGAACAACTTTCAAGAAAAAAAATGTAATACCTGGACACCTGTTAGAGAAAACAATGGATCGCTAAAGAATAAGTTAGCCTGAATCTAAGTTCAGTTCGAAATTGTGCCATTAGCTTCCTACACTTTGTTTAATTTGCATATTCAACCTCTTAAATCACTTATTCTAGAGAGAATAGATGAATTTCTACTATACATCAGCCTTTTAAATGCGGCATATTAAATTTCATTTTTATGGAAACATTAATTTACCCTTCCAAATGTGACTGCTGTCATAAAATCAGGGTTATATTTTATTCCTATTAAATACTTCAAACATGATTTTCAAATCACTATGTTCACAAAGACACTCTATTATTAATAACAAGAGAAATTAAACAGATAACATTCCATAAGAAAATCACCCTGATCGTTCTTTTCTGCTGACAGAAATACAGATTTTGAAGTCAATTAAAGTTTGTTCATTCATCTGAGAGAAGAACATTTTGTTGAATATTTCACATATTCACGATAAATCTATCTACGCTAATTGACTGGATTTTGTTTGAAAACATGCTGCAAAGCATTAACGAACACATCAATGTAATGAGCTGCAGCTGTTTGTTGACAGCGCTGCACAGTATATTATGAAGAGATTTGTTACATTTCTGAGTAGCAAAGTCCTTTCTCACATCTTTGATTACTAGGCAAGGTTGTATATTTGTCAGTGGAACCATTTCTTTTTTTTTATCTACTACCTAAGTAACTGACAAAGAAAACATCTGACTCTGCAGCTCATTTCAAGACCAAGTTTAATTGCTTCGTCTTTCCTTTTACTGTGCTGATTAAGTTTCATGATCACATAAAATAAGGATAGCTGTTAAGGATTTACAAGGCCCAGTACAAAAGTTGATAGAGATGATCCTCCTGCAGAAAAAAATATGGACAAGGGTTTTAATGTGCCAGTATCTTCACGTGCTAGTTATTTCACATCTTGCCACTGATCAGGAGTGTAGGACCATCCATTTTACACTTTGACCTAATGTCTATAGCAATCTAGGACTAACTTCAAAATACTCTCAGCACCAGTTATTGTTCTGAATCGCTGTTCTAAAAATAATACACAAAAATCTCTTACACTTCTATGTCATTTTTTTCTTGAAAAATGGATGGCTCTATTCTAATGGTTCCTAAGGAAAGGAAATCTCTCCTAAGAGAATCTTCAACCTTCACATTCATATTTGTCATTTACATAAACGTAAGCACTCACTCTCCAAAAGAAAATAGTATTTTCCTGCTCAAAAGCAAACAGAATTTTCCATCTAATGGGTTAGAGTTTCAAAGATGTTTGTCTATGTAGGAAGGGTGATGGAAACCATTGGGATTTTCAGTAGTTTCTCTGTGCAGATTATGTTCTTGGCTCCTACAGCAAAGAGTAATGAGTTATGCAATAAAAACATACTCTGGCATAATTTATGTCAATCTGCCACATGCTGTTTTCAAATCACAGATGTAAGATACACTATATTTGTCCATCACTCTGAATCATTGACAATCTCCTCATTTAGGGCCAGAAGTCTTAATTTTACCAAGGTCATTGCTTAACAATCCATCAGTCTTTGACCAATTTTATCTTTCTACAAATAACCCACGGTTATTATTGTCATATGACTTTAATAGAATATCTTTACAAGCCAGTAATGTTATTTCCAGAGCTGGTAGGTCATAAAACCCTGGAAGCTATCATTTAAATTCACAAACATTTTCTCATGAACTGTTTTACCCTACATGTATATATATTTATGTATATATTAATATATAAAATAACTTATATATACATATGTATATAGCTGTAGGGTAGCTCAAAATATGACAGATGCAAAATCAAAGTGCATTTTAATTTTGTCTCATTTAAACAGAATTTTCTTTCTCCAATTTATTTCTAATAACACTATAAAAAGGTAATCTCGGAACTGCCTCAAAACACTTTCAGAATTATAAATAATTAATGATTTTCCAGATCATAACGAACTTCTTTTCTTTTAATGTATACCCGTCTGCAAAGAACTTTGTGTTTTCAAAATACATTTTCATGTTAATCTATTGTGTTTAATGTTTTGTTTTTTTTTGAGAAAGGGAGCTTAGGATTTTATTCAAAGTGTATTCCTCATTTCTTTATATTGGAAAGAAGGATAGCTCTAAAGCACCAGTTGGACACAATGTGCCCAATGATTGTTATGGTCCTTAGCTTCTCGTTTAATGGCTCTGAACAGTGTGGTAAAAATACAGAACTCCATGACTGACCCTGGTTGCCTTGGGGAAATAGATCGAGGAACTTCTCTGCTTCCCTGTCAGATACGCATCCTAACATCTGAAATGCTTTCAGCTTGCTTACAGATTAGTACTGTACTTGAGCCTGTTTTCTTCACAGTGTCTTCTAAACTTTGCTTGGTGTTTTTTTTCTGTCGCATACACTGAGTGTAGTCAAATGTTAAATTCCCGCTTCCAGGGATTAGGAAGGAGAAAGTTTGTTAGATACATATACACACAGCCATATCTCCACTGGGGCTGACATTAGAAATGACAGAGCTGGGGAAAAAAATTGAGGAAAGACAGGCAAATGGGAAAATCTCTCGTAGTTTACCAATTTTAAGGTTGATTAATGACTGGAACATAGGTCCTTCCCTGGTAGTGGCTGCTTTGACTGCAAAGCAAATGAGGTTGCATGGCTCTTGAATGGTTTGAGTACTACCGTCTCACACCAAGGGTCTACCATAAATCAGACAAGTCTGCTGGCACAGATTTAGATTCTGGGTAAAGCAAACACCAGCTGTACAAAGCAGCAGCTAATAAAGCCTCTCTAGTATAAAAGACTATAGGCTTATTCTGGTAGCCATCTATCCAGTTGTCCCACTATGAAGCAGTGAGGAAAAAAAAAGATGCCAACAGTGGTATGGTTTAAAACACACCTCAGACTCAGGAACTGTGATATGCATTATACAGTCTCCAACAACATTTTGCAGGCCGCTCATAGGCTCAGGCAGGATTGGCATTCCTGCATAAAACACGAGTCATGCTCACATTGGTCTTGGACTGTTCCCATGACTATTTGCTCAGAGACATGTGAAGTCAGCAACCTTGGATATATTCAGAATATAGAAAAAATTCAGAATATATGTAACTTATGCAATTCTAAAATTGGACCAAATGAGTGCCAAAAACACCTTTCAGCCTTAATTATTCTATGCTTTAAAAGAATTCTTCTGAAGTACCCAGAAAACCTCCATGAAGTGCCAGCCTGTAACTCCATCCTGCAATACTCAATTTACCTGTTCTGTTTAGATCTCTAATTTTAGGGATACTAATTTTAAAATACTCTTAGGCACTTTAAAAACTATTGAGCGGGAAAAAAATGAAACTATGAACTTATCAGTTCCTTCAAGAAAAGCAGAAACAATAAGCAGTTGTGCTGTAACTTCATCAGAATACCTGTAATTTTCTAAGAGTCTTACTTAACAGTTAGATTGGGGTTGTTAGCTTTTGCAATTTTAATGCAATTCTGGTGATAGCTGAAGTTTAATTTGATCTTTTTAGATTCAGCTTCTAATGTATCCTCTTCATTAAAAGGAGTCCCTCCTCTCCATAATACATTATGCATGAGTTAGCAGAAAGAAAAAAGAAGAAATACAACTTTCCTTTAAAAAAAATGTTCAACAGCGAAAAGCAATTCATACATTTGAAATATTTGGGACTAGAAATACTGTAGCACAGTAAATATAACGTGGATATTGGTCACTTAGAGTTGTCCACAGACATCATTTATCCAACTGCTACAGATCATTCTTGCGTAGGTCACATATTCGCAAAGCTTTATTGCTGACAGAACATTTGGAAAAGTGTACTGGTAAAGGCTGAATCACCCATTTTTTTTATTTTAAAACAATTCCAATTAAGAATTAGAACATGACATTATTGTATTGTGAATTACTACATGGGAATATGATAGAGGTCAACTAATCCTGTAATCTCTAAACCAGAGGTATGTACTGTATTGCTCTCTTATCTGCTTCCATGGTAACCAGAATCCATACATTCACATAGAATTCTGAAATCAAAAAACACCTTAAAGAGAGTTTTAAGTGCCACTTACTAAACTTTGTTTGCACACTGTTTGAAATAATTTTTATATAAATCAGAGAAGCTTAACTGTTTTGTCTCACCAATCAACTTACTACTGATTTGTTTCTGTTACAAGTAGCACAACAGACTATACACACATTTCTACTTCTTTGAGACAGACTTAGTACAGAAATAATATAATTAAAGAGGAATGTCTTCCAATTCCTCTTCAACAACCAGCTTCATACACACAAAACTGTTACAAATTTCAATGTGAAATGCAGGTTGGTTCTCTCAGGAATTAGTAGGTCAAGCGTGTCAACAAGCCTTCACAGGCAGTTTGTTCAGAGCAATGTAAGATGCAGATTGACACTGTATCAGACATACCCTAAGTTTCTACTTCCCATGCACACCACACAGTATTGCTTAACACGTACTGCAGATATTTCTCAGGAATTTCACATTTGGTCCCCAAAGCTATTAGGCATCCGGAAATCCAACAGATAGTTGCTTAAATATAAGCCATAAATCTTCACTTACAAAAACTTAAAACACAGCTGAAATAGTTGCTACCTAAAGAAGACAGTGAAGTTCAGTAAACACCTCAACAGCAAAAAAAAAAAAAAAAAGAAAAAAGAAAAAAAATTAATAAGTCAAAACAAAAAGTTTTAGCAAAGAGGCAAGCAAATTTTCTACATTGCCTAAGAATCAAGGGAACTGTTCCTTTGCTTTAAATGATAGATTGATGCCCACAAATATGAAAAACACAGGGAACTGTTTTAACTTTTAGGGGAAAAAAGTGTCAGTAATCAACAGTTTGATTGTAAGGAAAGTAATGAAAAATTTGCAGAAGCCAAGCACAATCACTTTTCAGTGAAATCTAAATGAAAACAGTTCACTGGTTACCTGGCCAAAAACTGTTGTGTCACAAATCCAAATACAGTACAAGACGTTTATCTCAGATAACTTAGTTTTGGTTCATTTCCAATTTTAGTTCTAAGGACTAACTTATTTCTGAAGAAGAGTTTCCAAGTAGGTATAAATTAAAGGCAAAATATAAATACATATTTTTAGGAAGTATCATGGAGATTCAGTGTAACTAAGAACAAAGAACACTTCATCTATTTTACTCTAAATACTTATTTATGTTTTGGAAAAAAATGATGAGAAAAGAAACATCAATGCAGCTTTAAAAGGGATAGGAAACACAGGAGGTTCTAATTTCAACACATAGGTTCCACCACCCGTCATTCAACCCTGTATGGATTCAAGAACTAGAATGAGCTCTGAATGAACGAGTCCCGGCTTTAATTCACTGGCAGCATTCTGCTGGCTGAGTTTAGGTAATCAGCTTTGTGACTGATCTTGTTTTTATTACTTCCCCAGTGAGAAATTATGCCTAGTTATAATTATGCTTGCAGAATTATAAGTACAGCAGATAGAATAATCAAGCAATGGAAGTACTAAATAACTTAAGGATGTTTTAAATGTAGAAATTATTGAAAATTATTCAGAAAGCATCTGTAACTATAAACATGTAAGTGCTTTTCAGAGTTGCCAATGTGAGCTGAATGCCCAGATTTGGCAAATCTCAATGCGATTTACTTGTCTAGGTATCAGCCTAAAAGAACAAAGGTTCTAAATAAAGATTTACATCTGTAATTAGCCATAATCTTACTACAAACAAGTTTGGAAATTGAACTTCATAACACATTTACTACTAAAACATAGCTATGTTGTCATAGCACCTAGGAAATTTAGTCCAAGAACAGGACAGTATTGCCCTGAGCACTGGCTGAATAAAGGAAGGGATAGTATGATCCTTGATCAGACTTTCAGTATGCACTGACAAGTACTTAGCCTTGCATGTCTAACAGCAATTGCAGATTGCAGTGACATCTTCTGACTTGCTCCTATCTTAAAATTTCACATTAACCAAATCATACATAACGCCCTTTCTTTAGGTGTCTTATATCACAGTGGTTTCACTAAGGCAAACATCTGGAATACAACTTTTGACCTTGCTGAAGATCCAGCTCTAACCACCTCTAAGATCTGCAC
Source organism: Pavo muticus (assembly GCA_016647715.1). NCBI lineage: Eukaryota > Metazoa > Chordata > Aves > Galliformes > Phasianidae > Pavo > Pavo muticus. The sequence goes on from JACDJE010000009.1 coordinate 1,669,187, forward strand.
AAAAGATATATGAGAAAATATTTTTCACCTGACTGCAGCTTGCTACCGAAACAATAGTAGGCAGTTATATAAAATGGACACTATATAAAACATCACTGCCAGCTTTCTAGCTATAAAGGTTTGGTGCTTGACATTGTCAGTGCTTATGGACACTGTACTGCCCATAAAGTTATTGAGTCAGAAAATTCATTTTGATAAAATATTGCTCCTAGTGCAAACACACTTAGATTGAAGCCATCCATATTCATTTTGATGGGCTTACATAAAGACAAAGAATACTTCAGATGTACCTGTTGGCAAGCCTGACAATCTTAAAAATGCTTCTCTGAGGGAACTGGCATGTTCAAACAATGGAAAATATTCCAGAGTTTACTAAGGGCCTGGCTGCTAAAAAAAAGCAACAAATGCCTAAAATCAGAGCTATATTCTTATGCTACTCAATGTATTTCCCAATGGTTGTAAGATGATAAAAAAAGGCTATGTACTCTGCATCTGGCTTAAACCAGAGGAAAGTGATAAAATATATCCAAAATATTTCAGTAGTAAATCTAAGGAGAAACAGATCCCATAATCACGATACATTTTAACAGTGAAATATACTAAAGTTTTACTAGCAAAACTAAGAGTTTTAAGATCGATCTATGTCCATATGAAGAATACAGACTTACAAGGAACTGAATTCCAGCAGAATTATCAAACTCCTTACTTACAAGAAACAACTTTTCTTCCCTTTATTTAATGACTTACATACCTAGAAAAATGAAATCAATAAGCATTTCTGGTAGGTTCATGTGAAATAATAATACTCAAAATCAGTTCACTGAGCATCTTCATTATCCTTAGTATGGTAACATACCAGTTAATATATACGAAACATCTAATGCAATGATGTAAGTAAAAAGCAAGATACATGATGCAATGAAAGAATGTATTATGTAGTCATCGACACTTATGCCACCAGGTTGGAAGTGCTGTAACATTTTGTGATGCGGCATCTGACACCTCTTTGGAAGACCATAACATAAGGCCAAGATGAAAGAACTTTTGTTCACCAATTTTGAAAAGATTAACACCATCAGAAATTTTACAGTTTGTTTTGCTTTGATGCTTAGTTTCACAAAACACCATAGCAAAATGATTATGGTATTTCTCTTCACAAAAATCAGTTGTCACTATCCTATCAGTTGGGTGAAATTACCAGCTATACAAGCAATGTTTATAGGCCTTGCTTTAAAGCGGAAACACCTACAATGTTACTGACAATAAATGATAGCTTTTGACAGTAACCAGTTTTGAATTAACACCTCTTATTTATGGCAATATATCCTTCCACCCCATATCAGTTTGATATACCCCATAAGTGAAATGAGAAACACAAGACAAAATATATGGATAAAAACTTAAAAGGACGATTCAGAGATGGCCAGCCTGAGCAGATGAATAGAGGAATAAACAGAAATCAATATGGCAACAGTAACTACTTAAACAAACATATATTTCATCACATTATCATCAGTATCTGAATTAGTGTGGGAAACATGTAGACATTCTTAAAAAGAATTTTCTAAAGCAGAAGCATACTTGCTGACTGATCAAGTGAAGTCAAGAATAGGTGCTTGGTCTGTGTGAACTTTTCTTGTTTCCTGATTTCTACTTATTTATACAGATGAGCTTCTTGAGTTTCTTATTTGTTTGATTACAGCATTAAACCAACTGGATTAGGAGTACCATAAAACACACACTGCTATTTTTCAAGCACACTCTAAGATCAGGTGGTGTCTGAACATTTCACTAAGTCTGAATGCGCACTTCAGAAATAGCTTTTAATAAATAGATAATTCAGGCTGCACATTAGGAGACAAACTGTTTCATTTTTTGTCAATAGTTTAACGCTAGTGTATAGCTCAGTAGAATCCAACAGCACAGGAGCAGATCCTCTCTATAAACCTTTGGCTTCTCTATAAACCTTTCTTTGCCTTAATTCTTGTGTAACCTTGACTGCAGTTGACTCAAGAGAAAACTGCCACTCCCTTCTCATCTCTGAGACTAAAATATAAATTGGCTTTAACTTAATCCCATAATCATTATATAATATTTCAGATAAAGGAGATGAATGTGCTTTGGAAAATGAGCCATCAATGCACAATACTCTCAACACCTATACACACAAAATCTGATCTTTTACCACCAAATATATTTAAAAAAAAATGTTTGAAACTCTGAATCTTATAGATTGTGACTGCAAAGTCAACTCTATGAATTAATATCATAGGTCCCAACAATAAACTTTCTACAGAAATCCCAGAATTTGAGTGACATTCTCCAAAGGCTATTCTATTAAATAAGGTGATCAAGATTTACATATTAAGTATAATTACAAGAAAGGTTTTTGAAAAAAAAGAAATTGCTGAAAAAAATGCATTAAACTGCATAGGCTATGGAAGTATTTTATAAGTACCAAAAGAAATTCCATATTGTCTAATTAGAATTTTATCACCTTTCCTAAAAAACTGATTCTACTACATAGAAAATAATTGATGGGAAGAAACAAGGAGGAGATAGGTTAATTGTGCACAGTGACGCCCAAGAACTGACAAGGAAGATAATTTTTTTAAATCATGCTGCATAACAGGAATTTACTCAGAAAAACACATTGAAAATTGTAGAAAGGGAAATAACAGTACTTAATAAACCAAATTTTCATTTCCCAGGTGTTTTTATAGGTAAGTCTGCTTTTTGTTTTGTGCATTGATTCTCAAGTTAAGCATGAGTTTGACTCACCTAACTTTCTTGCTTAGAGAATACATAAAATCCATTCTGCTAAACATTTATATATTTATACATACACACACATGCAGGAAACATAGACACTCTGAACTTTTTGTTAAGAGATTACTGTGAAGTATTTTATGACATAGATGCAAAATGAATTTTATTTCATACTAAAGCAGGGAATGAATATCTTAAGTGGAATATGAGAAATAGAAACTCCATTCAACTCAACTTATGAATTAGCAATTAGGCCACCATTAGCTTTGAAATACCGAGGAAGGACGTGACAAGGAACTGATAAGTGCATATACGTCATCTGTAAACTGGCTGGTTATCTAAGATTTTTAATTGTGCAAGACATTTCACAGGAGATTGTAGTATCATTTTTTGCCTTAAAGATAAAAAAACAGTGTGAATTTACTCAGGATAATCAACTAGCCACATAAACTGACATCTCTCTACTCTTGTGCCTACCTCAGATCCATGTGTTCATATAAAACACTGTATAAAAGCCAAAGAGTTCTTTTAAAAACAAATTCTGACTGTAAAAAAGAGGGGAAAACTCACACGTACTTGAAGTTAATCAAACAACTCTGAAGAGACTGAATTCACTTTATTCAAATGAAAATAAATATTCTGGAACAGAGACCAATCCTTCTTGCCAAGATGCCAAAAGCATCTAGTTATACGAACTGAGATCCAGACACTCTTCAAAAAAACACTTGTGAAATGTGAAAATGAGATTGTTCCCAATGACTTCAAAGTACTTTGGACAGACAGACCCTTAAGGACAACAGGAGAGCATCACACTTCTATGAAAACAATCCACCAAACTGGTGTCTCTCTCCAGTAGGACAAAAGGAGGCATTTTGGAATTTTAAGTGACAAGAACAGTGAAAGTTCCCAGACCTCAACCCCAAAAGGTGGGCAATGCAGAGAATTGTTTAGCCCGTTAGAGAACGTCCTTATAGAAAGATGGTAAAAGAATAAGGTGCAGAAACAGAAGGCTGTTTCTAGTAGGAGGAAATGTTTGGAAATACATTCCTGATTAGAATTTTATCACAAATTATCCTGAGCTAGAAGGAGGAATGTGAAGCATGACTTATCCAAGTGATCTGAATCAAACTTTCATGTTGAATTCCCTAGTGTTTGGCTGGCTTGTCCTACTTCTTCCAGGGTAATTTTAAATGTCTTGTACTAAGTTCATTTTTTTTAAAAAAAAGTCCGAGCTGCTTCTGATATATTTGCAATATCTGTCTCATATCTTGTGGTGAAGTGCAAAATTTTGTGTACAAAAAGATCAAAAAACATACAAAAGGCTAAATGATGGTTACCTGAAAAGGTCTGTATTTCAAATGGATCCCATTTCAAAGTAAATAAAGGACCATTTAACAAGTCTAGTATTTGGTTAGCTATACCATTTACCTCTCAGCAGGTTAGAGCTTTCAAGTTACAATAGAAAGCTTGCATGGGCTGTTTATTTCCTAATATAGTATATTACACCGAGCAAAGAAAAAACTACCTCCTCTTCAAATTGTCTCACAAGCACAAAAGATATCATTAAGACATGACAACACTGGTATCAAGACAGAGCAGTCCCATGGATGCAAACCAAATTCTGCTGCTGCAGAGGCTGACAAGACATCTAGCTGTCAAAAATATATTTTTGTATCAACCTTATAATTGAACTACATGAAATACAGCACTGTAGGTCTGGATGTATTAGCTAGTGATTAAGGCAGTAGGGATCAGAAATGGTAGTCCTGATTTTATTTCCTCTTATTGCCACTTTCTTTCAAAACTTCATAAAATACTACTACTTTCACATCCTCTGGGCTTAAAGAACTATCTCCTCCAATGTATGTGCAGCACCTCACAAGAGCACTAAGAATAACAATGAATAATTTAACTTTTGTGGGCCCTGTTTTGTACTGCAGTAGTGGAGAGTAACTCAGTATGCACAAAGCTCTGAAGGGCTGTATTCTGATTCTTAAGAAATAGTTTGCATGCAACAGTTAAGCCAACATAGAAGTCATCAGAATAACACCTACTGGGGCAAAGCAGCATCTACTAAATCCCACTAACAGACAACAGAAGCATGAGCTCTCTGTAACCAGGGCAAATAATGCACAAGAGCATTTGTCACTAGCTCTGCCTATTCTTCGGGCTCCAGGGTCTTTGTTTGGTTCCCAGTGCACATACTGACACACAGCTGACCACAGGTTTAGCAGCTAATAGAATATGAAGAATAAATATGCAAATTGTGCCTATCTTAGGGACATGGTAAAGTACTGTAGTTCTGAATGTCTCCACATACCACACATGCACCTTTAAGAGCAGTTTTGGTACATATGCAACTGGAGAATTTCTTTTGCAAGAAACTAAACCAGCAGATATACTTTGAAAGCCCATGGTTAATGCTACCTGAGTCATCCACTGTGGACCTAACACCTTTTCCCTTTAGAAAGCTTTAAAACATTTTCAATTATAGATATGGTGGCACTGTATAAAGAGATCAAGTATACAGAGTAGGTGTTTGAATTCACATACAGTAGAGATAGGAGTAGTCTCAGCATACCAACTATACTGAAATGCTTCTTAACATAGGCAAATAAGACAACCAATAATATTTTCTACAAGACAAATTTTGGGTCTCCACGTCCATTTCAAAATTTGTCATCAGAAGGCAGAACATTTTTTGAAGTCCTCTTTAATAGCACATACATTTTTCCTTTTTTTCAAAATTTCTCTAATTACTTAAAAAGGGTACTAGGAAACAAACAAAAGCAGCATTATTCAAAGATAAGTTACTCAAGCCAACTGCTGGGATCATGCTTTGATGTGTTAAGATGGTGGCATTTTCTGTTCAGTAGAACTAGTTTCATACTGAAATAACAGTATTAATTTCTGCATTTAAATCAAGATAGAAGTGACAATGAGAACTCACATGCCTTTCTCTTCTGAGTTTTTTTCAGTGGTGAATCAAAACGTTATTCCACAAAGATAACTTTTTTTTAATGATATATCATGTTTTGCACTGTTCTTTATATAATTCTTTCTGTACAGAGTCTCCATTCCCTCTGCAACTTCCAAACCAGTGCAATATACCTTGCTGGAACATTCAAATTTCCTTCTATTAACACCTCAAACCTACTGTGCATGTCCCTGCTTTCGTTTCTACCTATTTGTGTTGCTGTTAACTACATCCAATAACATTTCTCAAAATTTGTATAATGATACAAAAAGAATTCTGCACAACTGAGCTGTCTCTGCTCATCTGTCATTAACTCCTACTTTGTAATTGTTTCCAAGTCATCAACTGGTTTCTTGGGTCTGTCATCAGATGGACACTGTTCTGATTACAAGAGAAAGATGAGCTGCCAAGCAGCTACTGAACAATTGGACACTCAGGGAATACTGCTGAAGGAAGGAAACGCTTACAAAGTGAATGGCTGCAAAAAATGAAAGAACAATATAAAACAGTTAGCACAGATTACAGCAAAACTCCCTTAACTGAATTTTGTGAAAAATTAGAAAGATCCTTAAAATGACCATTTGAAAATATCTTACCCTTCATATCACGTTCCTTTCTGGTAATTCATACTCAGAATTCATGTTATTTCAGCCAGCCACATGTGTATGTAAGTAGAGGAGATTATTTTTCTATCATGTAATTTGGGATGTTCCTGAATTAGGTCTAAAAGGGTCTGTAGTATGAATAAGAATTATGAATAAGGACTACGTTAGCTTTCATGTTTGCATGTTCATCACCTTTTCATACATATCCAGTGACTCACAAAGAGATGCTAATTTTCAGGAGAATTTATCTGTAAACTAAATCTTTCCTTGACCAAGCAGTGCACAGTTTGGAGACAAAAACTTGTCGGCATGAAATATTCACTGAATAGCAAACACAGCCTTCACAACAGCAGGATGTCCACAGGCTATTCACAGTTAACACAAAGAGCTGATTCACCATCAGGGCAAAGATATTTGGGTACCACAGATTGTTCAACCACCTGTAGAACAAAAGGACTATGTGGAGACACAGTTTTAACTATTTTTTTTACTGGCAAGTACAATACGCCCCAGGTCCTCCTCTGCAATGGCCTATATTTGCAGTATAAGGAAAGAAAACGCAAAATTTCTTTTGGAAATAAAAATCTTGCCGTGGAATCACTATGATTAGTGGAATAAGACAGAATAACTGACTATTTTTTGCCTTTATATAGTTTACTGAATGCTATTTTTTGAAGGATATTAACAAATTATTGCAGTTTCCTTTGGAGACAAAGTGAGAGATGTACACTGAAGAAAAGCTAATCCCGCAGCTCAGAATATAGTTCCTACAGTCATAATCTGGAGTAATTCCTGGATGCTTTCACACCTTTTCTAAAGCATATTAATGAAGAAATAGAGAATCCCATCCACTACGTTATTTAGGAACAGAGTACGACAAAGGCAGTTCTATCAGCTTTCCAATGAGAACAAGTTCTCTCTTGATTCCCAACTACATGCCTCAACTGAATTGTGTGAAAGCAAAATGCAGCAATTCCCAATGTTCATGTATTAGCATTGAAATGCTAATCTGGTTATTAATTAATGTTAAATTAGCAACAGTGGTATAAAATTACATCAACATAAAAATCTAAAGATCTAAGTGTAACTTGCCTCTTAAGATAAATATTTCTGCTTTAAATGGGAATTACAACAAATGATTTTTATGTCAAGTTAATTGATGTCAAATAACAGTGAAATTCCCTTGGAAGTGAATATCATAACCACATTATTTTCAAGAAAAAAAAAATCATTGCATTGCATACTGTTAACGATTCTTACAGTCTGTATAATACAACTTTAAATATATCCCTCCTCCACCTTCCAAATGGAAGAATTTAAGTTTTAAAATCTCTCCCTATATTTAACATTTAACTGTATTTGCAAAAGTAGTCTCTGCAAAGGGAGGTTTTCATCTCAGAGAACAATGGATCTAAAAGCATTCTTGGCAGGTAATACTTGCTTTGACTTAATGAAACTACTCAAGGATTAGGTATGAGGCCAAACATCTCACTGCTAATGACATTTTGCCTTCTTGTGATGATTATCAAATTCAGACTGTGGTTAACATTGTCTCTTACTTGTGGTAGAAACAAATTGAGATTTTGTGGTTTTTCTCCCCTTCAAAAACTTCTATGAGTTCTAGACTATCCTTAAGACAGCTCTCAAGGATAGGAAAAAATGCAATAAAACAACCATTTTGAAATAATCTGAATCCTTAATTACAAAAATATAACCCGTTTTATAAGCAGGATCTATATCCTAATACATAGATTTACTGCTATACTGTATTGAATCCGCAACATAGTTCTTCAGCTATGCAAATAAAAATAGAGCATCTTGAACACAAACTGTGCATCTCAAAGAACTTCTTATTAGCATGTGTATGAAAGGTAGAATTATTTGATGTACCTATAGGCTATTCTCAGATAGCTAAGATACATGGGATGAATCATTATCATTTTCTGTCGACATTAGGGAGCCCCGACGTTTCGCTTAGACTAGACATCTAACTGTAACATAGTTGCAACTAGACAAGATAGATACCCCTTTAACCTTAGAATTTTTCAAGTAATAGTAAAATCTCCAAGGCTCTTGCAAGCCTAATGTCATTTGAGTACATGATTCCCTAAGTCTTCTTTGGAAATTCGGGCTTTTATTCCTATTGACCTCAGCAAGTGTGAGCAATTGATGAGTCCTAGCGTTCAGATGGCAAAGTAGAATTACCTATCAATAAGGCAATATATCGATCAATAAAATACATTCTGATTCTTTGAAAAAGCTTAAGGTTGTTCAAGGCGAACCGTATACACCTAAAACCACAGTGCATTGCCCACAGAATATTCTCATCCACTTCCAACTCAAGATGTCACACTTATTGTGGGAAGAACAAAGAACTCCTCAGGAACAAGTTATATTTTTCTGCCTTTAATTTTTTTTTTTTTAATAAAGTCTAAAAACACAATATAAAAAGCATCAGAAAAAAAGCTATATTCCTCAGACAATATTCTAAGTAAGACATCAGACTTCAATGCTGACTTATTTTTCTCTTTTTACATTTATTCTGTTAATTAAATTATTTCTTTTAGCTTATCCTCTTACTTGGTCATATGAAAGATAAGAGCTAAAAACAGATTTAATTAGACAAACTTCAGAAGTTGCATTCTATCAAAAATTCTCTCAATGAACAGAAAAATATTCTTCTCTACTCAGATAAAGCAGCTGTTTATCATGCACATAACTATAATAGATTGGCACATTATTTTTAGAATAAACCTCAGTGGAGTATGTTTTTAGGTTACTATAAACATTTTCCTCCCTCCTCTCTATAAATTCAATTCATTTTCCAAAAATGAACCCAGTATTTTAGTTATGCAAACATATACAAAAAAATTCCCTCCGTCCATCCTTGTTATTAATATTTGATCATTTAAATTATGAGAGATTACAAGTACTACAATACCGGTTACATTTTCCAAGGGTTTGTGTCACTGAAATGGATCTGTGCATCTGTGTATAAAAGGAGATTAGACTGTGCACCTGCTGAATATTTTCAAAGGAAAGTTCAAACAGGGTCTCGTATATAATTTGACTGTGCAAGCATATAAATTGCTATGTAATTGCCAATTTATTTATTTATTTTTCATTTCTACATAACTGTGCTTCAAAATGTAAACTTCCATTCACAAACTTGCCAGACTTGTTCGTTTGCTCCTACAACTTCATGGTATCCAGGACTAGCAGAGTAACTATAAACTGGGATTAACAGGCTGGTTAGACAGTTTTATAGTTGCTTTATATTCTTGTGATAGTAGATACCAAGCAAAACGTAGTTAAATTTGAGCCTAAGGCTCTAAACATTATTCTAGATACAGAGCTAACCTTTTAAATGTAGCATGTATAGGATGTCTGCCTAAGGCTGCAGACAGCTGGAAACAGTCACATGACAAGGTAGATAATATCCCCATCATCTCAGTGCAGCATTAGCTCTTTATTCTAGACTGGATGAATATTAAGAATGTTAACCATTTAAGTGGTGCTTAGCTTACTATTTTCTGATTTCTTTAACTACAGAAAAGAGGAATTTAATTATTAATTAGCTTTAACATTTCATCTAAAGATTACATAAATCCTATTCTTCAAGTCAGCACACAATAGGGGGGAGAACAGCATCATGCATCATGTTTTTTTCTCTCTGGAATACTACATTGATATCTTTTCTTTAGAAAAAGGCTATCAAGAGGCTGTAGGGATGAACAGTGGCTTAATTTATATTTATTACTGTATGATTTTTTTTTAAGCTTAAATTTAAAATTAAAAGTGGTCTTCTAATTCAATTCCTTGTTTATGCTGTATTTCCTTTCTTTAAAACAATAGTTGGTGAACTGGAAAATCATTACTGAAGCCGTTTGCCATAATTATTAGAGTGTACTACTGATGGTATATGCTGTGTGAAACTAAACCAGACTCCATTGTGCATTTCTTCGATTCTTATCTTGCCTGTTAGTGGGACATACAATATCAAACAGCACTGAGATCACTGAAATGTCACTGTGAACAGGGGAGGTTCCTGATGACTGCAAAAAGCCAACCATCACACTCAAGGGCAAAACCTCTGCTTTGAGTTGGGGTTTGGCCTCAACTTGACCTTGGCTGAGCTCACTAGCTTTCAACCTATATTACTGTGTGATACTACTACTTCTACCCCTAAGCTCTTCTGCTGCTCTACTGTTTATCACCAGGAAATTACCTTTTAAATGGATCTTTGATAGCAATCAGGGTTTGCTACATAAGGTATTTTATAATTCTTATATTTTCATTTGCCTTTTCTAGTTTAGCGCTAGGCATTCATTAGAGAATATAGATAACGTCACCACCATGCGACTGAGCTCAGAACCACTGAGTTAAAATAGAAATGCTCGCTAATGAATCATGGTAATTTTCCCAGAAAGTGAAACTAAATGCAGCACAACAGAAAATTACCCTTAACATAAGCACGGAAGATGGATTATATTTTGGATCAAAATTTGATTAAAAGATACCTAAATAAGCTCAAGATTTATGCCACCAGAAACTTTAGTTAATTACTTCCACGTATTTTATTCCCTTTATCACCAGGAGATCAAGTTATTTGCCACTGCAAAAGCACAGAACAGAACTGTCAATACCTATTTTATTTCCTTTTAGCACCCTTCCAAAGTAAAGAATTAACAACTTTCTGAATATACCATAAGACCGTTCTGAAAATACACATCTTTGAGCAAAGAGAACTTTGCAGAATAGATCATTTTCAAGTTTTCCCTCTTCTACAAAGGAAACCCTAGGAAGCAGTGAAACACGAGTCCTTGGAAATTAGTAAGCATACTCTTGTTTATGCTCAAAAACATTCATGCCACTCTATATTCATGATGTGATGCTTCAATTCCAAACACTTGGGTTTTGGCAAGTAGTCTAAATATACAATTGATATTAATTGATCCTATTGTCATGTCAAAATCTCTAATCCACAACTATAGATGCTTGACTACTTTAAGTATCATGAAAGAACATAAATGTTTTTTCTTCTGAATATATCAGAAAAGTTGTTGAAAGGATTTTTGCCATTTGAGCAGACCAAAAGACTCCAAGATGAACTGTGCTATTTTACATCTTGTTCAATAACAAAAATAAATAATTTACAGTAATTCATCCTACAAACAAAGACTGTTAAATAACTTCTCTCAGTTACTTACACATCAAAGTTTAAGTACGCAAAATAAGTTTGGAAAACATACGGACTACCCCTCTAATATTACATTCAACATAAGGCTGTGACTGCTTGTCTGGAAATCACTTCTTTATTCATGATTGCATTCTGATCACCTACTTCCTACTGAAAAAAATTCTATCACCAAAACATTTGAAATTTTTGAACCTTTTTCATCTATCGAATAAATCTGAAGTGTAACAAGGTAAATAAATTATTAAATAACAGGTATCAATTCATAGTGGTGGTGGACATGAAAGTTGTGCACTTCTAATAGCAATCATAACCATCCTTAGATGGAATCTAGGTCCTCTGTTTTTTTCAGAGTGCTTGAGGTCAATACTGATAAGTACTCAATACACGTAGCTCTTATCAGCTTAAATGAGAGGATTCTCATGCCATTATAATATTAATTTGTCCTTTCCCAGATCAGGTCCTAGATGTATTTGATTCAGCACTCATCCCCTTCTGAGAAAGGAGTTTGTGCAGAGCAGAAAGCCAGCCATGATTAAATCTGAGTTACACATCACTGATTAAATTTAAATAAGTCTTTTATGCACATTTAAACAATGCAAACTTTTTTATATAGCTCAAAAAAAAAAATTACTAAGAGTTTGCAGCTGTAGAATTCATTTAATAAACTATAGCTAAAAGAACTGTTGCCAAATTCCCAACTATACTTTCAGAGTAGAATGAGACTGGATATTTAAAGAATTAAAATGATTGTGCGTCATCCGTTGGGAAGCACTAGTGCCTCTGAAAATAATTATTATCGTGCTTTAGGAAAATACCTTGGATAGAATCCAAGAAGTGGATCTTAGATGTCCTAAGGGGCATTTTAAGAAGATTCTAGATCTCCTATATCCAGAAGTGAGGCGTAAAACCTAATTTAACTTCATATCCTAAGAAAGCTTAGTCAGAAGTTCAAAGTTCAATTCCTTTTACCTTTTGAGACACTACTCTCCCAGCTTAGCATGCTCTTATTGAGCACGTTGTTTGTAAATATGTGGTCTCAATACAGCCTCCTACGAGATCCAGTCTTATAGAATAACTTGTCCTCAGTATTAACTCAAGACTGATTTTGTCGTTACGTAAAACTCATCAGCAAATTTCTTCCTCTCAGTCGTTGTTCCATAGGTGCCTGGTGTGCCTTATTTTTGCTACCACACACAATAAAAGTTCTTAAGTATTTACATAACATAATCATGGGCCATTCCAAAGTTTACACAGGATTTCTCTGCAACTCTCCATCACTATAGTAAAAGGAGAATGCACATAAGAAATGCACTGGATCATTTTCCTTCTCAAACTACTGGAATATCTCACTGCATTATGTATTGAATTCAAGTCTTATGTTCCAGTGATTCACTCAAGAATCATTTACAAAAATACATTCTTCAGCAATTAAAATAAACTTACAAGCATATCTGAAACAGAAAGTCTTCGCCACCTTGTCCCATTAAACTGTTTTCTTCCCTAGTGCTGCCTACAATATGTACATATTGAATTTAAGTCTTTAAAATTCTAATATCCCTCCAGGGCTGAAAATTTTAATTCGGAAATGCACAGAGGTACTTCATTTCTGGCAGATTTCTTACAGCATTTCAGATCCCAGTTTACATCTGAAACCAAAAGAAATTCATACACATCTACTTTACAGAGTGTAAATAAAACATACCAATGGAATCAAATATAAACATAGTTTACCTGGACTTCTTTCAAAAGATGGAAAAAACCCAACGCAACAGTCTAGTTTTTGTTATAATCATTGGGGTAAGAAAAACCAAAGTGCCCATCTATTTTTTTGCCCAACATTGCTCGAATTCCTGTCTACCAACCAAGAATTCTGAGCAATTTTTTACTGATAGTTTAATATGGGAGATAAAGAAAGGTGTTCTTCAGCCTTCACACTGACACTGGGCTACTAGAAAGAAAATATTTCAGGAGACATAAAAACTAAACACGAGAATGAAAGAAGCTATCAGGATGATCATTTAAGATTTAGAGAATTGTGCATTTTATTTTTAGTTCTGTTACACTGAAACATGATCATAATAGCACTTTAAGGCCAAAATTTTAACAGGACCTCAGCATTATACTGATGAACAGATTTTGAAATTCAGGGCACAAACGCACTTCACAGAAAATGCTCTAGGGTGCTCATGGACCTCACTGCAAATGCAAGGTCACATCTCACTGTGTGACCAGTATTTAATGTGTGTTAGCAAAACGCTAAACACTCCAGCAGTACTCCAAAAGAGCAGCAATGTATAAGAAAAAACATCTTACTACAGAAAAATATTAGACAAAGTGATAAGTAATGCAAAACTCAGAAGAGCTTGAAGGCTACTTGGATGAAATGATCAGGCACACTACAAAGACATGTTGAATCTTCCTCTGAAAAGTGCCCAGCATTTCTTATGACCAAAGAGAGGACGCCAGTCACAATCAACTTTTATCCTGCAGTATAATTCTTTGGAAATAGATATGGAATCCTCCAGAGATCACGTGGGAGGTACCCACTAATATATAGGCATCAAATAGCCTATAATACAACTTTATAAATATCATTTGAATTACATTTTACATGATGTAAACAAAACTAAATTAAAATACAATATAACAAGCAGAGAAAGCTCATTTGGTAAACAAGATCCTTCAAAAGACAGCATTTGCAGCACTCAGAAAGAGCATACCAATTTGAAGCAGATAAGAGTAAGGACTATTATCAAAGGGATAATAACCATCTCATACTTATGCATGCAGCATAATGAACAGAAAAGCACAATAAGGCAGATATGTTAGATTAGCATAATTCTATTCCACTATTTGAATGTGTAAGTTGGAAATGAGGTTTGTTTCAATTACTGCTTTTCTCCATGGGTTTTAAACATTTTATTCAAAATCCAGACTGTTTTATTTTGGCTTTAGCCCATTATCTGCAATTACCATTTACCTTGCCTCTGTTTTACCAATGGACACAGCTTTTCAACCTACCCCAATAGTCTTAAGGCCAGATAAGGTCACTACTGATATCATCTGGTAATACCTTCATGGTATTTCAGATAGATTTTGTATAATATTTCTCTTAGTTCTTTATCTGGTTGTATAGTTAACCTTTTAGCAAAAGATTCCCTCCATCAGTAATAAAGCATTTGGAGCATTTAACTTTTTCAGAATGTTTTACTCCTGATAGAGATATCTCCTTTAACAATTAACATCCAGTGTATTGAGTACTTAGGTTTTAATTCAACAGTGTGGGTCAGAAAGCCTGAAAGGCTAACGTACCGTATACGAAAAATTATTACATTAAATTAATTCACTTGTATTCTGCCCAACATTTTGTTCCTGAAGGGAAATATTTCTTCAGAGGTTTATAGTTTAAATTTTAACTGAACGAGAAGATCATTCCTTTAGAGAAGCGTTTCAGTGGTTAATCACCTTCACTTTTATCCAAAATGAATACAAAGAAGGTTTATACAACTTTTTGTTTTACCTCAAGTACTGACAGCTGTGTCATTTTCTTTTAAACGTGGTATTTTTCTTCTCTTACTCTACCCTTCTAAAAATAGAAAAAACAGAGTCTGTCCAAAGGGTGCATCTCACCTAAGGCTCTCTAACTAGCAGTAAAATAACTCCAGAGGGTACTTTCTTGGACTTTCTCCATCTTTATTTCTCTAGTTTTCCTGAAGCGCATCAGAACTAGATGTACTGCTCCATTAACATCCTATCCGGTGTCATCCATAGAAATAAAGTTATCCGTATAGTCTCTTACACTCATCTGTTTTTACATTCAAGGCTGGGACTACGTCTTTCTGCCATGATGCTGTTCTGAGAATTTGTGTTCAGAAGACCAACATTTTCTTCTGCTGGAACCTCTTGCAACTCCAACATCATAAGCACAAAAACTAGACTTCTTTCAGCTTGTTCTGAACCTAAAAATAAGCACAATCTAAATTCTCTAGCTATTGGTGCAGGAGAAACATTACATTGCTAGTAGGATGCCACTGGCTTCCTGTTAACAATGCCTTATGTTAACTGTATGAGAGCCCAGTCCTGGCCCAGCAGGCTTGTTATCAACTTGTCGTAAAATCTTGCTGTGTCAATTAGAGTTTAACACCAGGTGTCTCCTGCTTTGATTTGCAGTTTAAGTGCAATATAACAACAAAGGTCTTTAAAAGATGAGCACACATTGAAATCTGTCAGAATTATAAACAATTCATTACTCATCAATTACTGGTCAAGTAAGGTGTGCAATTATAAACATTAGAATGTGACTGCTTTTGCTTTAAGGGTACTACAGCCATCTGAGAAACAGTTCTACGGATTAAAGATCTTCTATAGCAGAACAAAGAAATTTACGCTGACTATTTAACAGGGAGACAATTCACTGTGATTTGTATTAGTCTTTGGATGAGCAACTACATTTTGTCGAAATACAAACAATTATTTTTTTTATTATTATAGAGACGTAATAAGGAGACCAAAGTACATGATTATTTTTAGTATTTGTGTCTGATAAGGTAAGGTGCACCAGGAAGAAACGTAGGAATTTAAGAGACAACAACCCTCATCTACACCCTTTGGACAGGAATCTGTGTAACTATCGAGTGCATATCTTTCCAGAATGGGAAAGTATTACCATAGTACGTAGATACTAAACAAAAGCATGAAAAAATGAAGAGGGTAGTGTAAAACATTCAATAATTCCCTGCTATCTTTCAGCCAGAAGGCCGTCTGTGAATAAGATGTTCTATTCTGCTAATATAATTACTTACTGAAATCACTTTCAGTAATATAAAATAGGCAGCCAGGGAGTAATAAAACTATTAAATAATACACTGAAAAACAAGTAAAACTACAATTATTCTGATCATATGCTGGCATATTTCCCTATATTACAGTGTTATACTTGTATTTAAAGTAGTGCCCTTGAAAGGGTTTCCTCCCAGGTAGGAAGAGATAATCATGTCTGCACTATTTCTCAAGGCAGTCAAGCAACTATGGTAATAACAAAAGAACTCTTCATTCATTTACCATGGTAAACAACATTTCCTGAGCCTGAGTTTTCAGTTCCACAACACACAGCTGTATGGCTTCTTATCAGGTTCCTATCAGAGACTACAGATATTTGGTTTGGCACAGCTTGTAACTTCTTTGTGGAAACAAAGTCATTCTTCATTGCATATTTTTGCTTCTGCTCCATTTCACATCTTCATATGCTGTCAGATGACATTTGTTACATACTGTAAATCAATTTATTTTCTTTAGCACAAAACCAGCCCTTCCCTAAAAGATCTGATATAAAAACATAAGAATACTGAACTGCAGAGAGCATACATCATTGTTTAATATAGTACTGGCCTGTTAATGTATTGTGACTTGTTTAAAGGCACTTTAAGCTTATTTGCTTAAAAACAACCAAGTAAAACCCAAAATATGACTCTCCCCCATAGGTGTGTTTATAAGTGTATAAAGATCTGTTCAATGCTCTGATTTCCAGAAATGAAATATAATTAAATAATCTACCAAATTCTTGAAAATGATCTGCTACAACCTAGTTAAAAGATATAGGTAAAAATTTTATCAAGATTCAGTACATTCCAGGAATCAACTGCATCTTTCTGAACCAGCTGCCATTATGTCAGAGCACATCTGGATTGTGCACAACACTGAAATTCCATTACACTCATCTTAGTCCTAGAACTTCACAAGACGTGAGGAAAAAACTTCAAAATACGCATAAGTAATAAATCCACATACATTAAATATATATTTGCACATGTACAGGTTAGTGCCCAATAAGAGAAATTTAATTTTTAATTAGAGTTACAATGAAGCATACATTAAAAGCTCAGAGTACTTTTACGGCTCTCTGAATAGGAAGACATACTACAACAACTGTCAACAACTTGAAGAAAATGTGACTCCTGCTGTAATTTTGGTATTGGTAATTAATTTGTACGACAGTGACACTGCCAACGATGCGTGTTCGAGATTTATCTTTATCTGGAGGAGGTAAGAAGGCATGCAATACAATTCTGCAACAAAAATCTAAAGTCATGGGGAGATCACTTTTTTACCACCACTCCTCTCCTTCATCAGTGCTTGGTTATACACAGTGAATTCCTGCCCTGCCCTCTGTTGTAATCATTTCTAATTCAGTGGAGTTTTTCTGTTGGTTTCTTTGTTTGTTTTTGGGGGGAGGTGTTTTTTGTTTGTTTGTCTGTTTTAATAGCCTATCCTTTTACTTCCTTGACAAACCTTAAAACCACAGGAATCGCACTGCTCAGAAACTTAAATTTACACTCTCCATAGTATTCATTCTGAAGTCAATTCACTTCCACGTGAATTTGAAAACATTCTTTCATGTTATAACACATTTTGATAAGAACTGTCTTGCCTAATAAGATTTTAGACCAATAAAAACGGATGGTATTTTAATATATTTAAGGACGGAGTACCCAACCTATCTTGCTCAAGAGGTAGTTACAATTCTTCAACGCTTTGAAAAAATAGTTTGACTACTCTCCCTAATCTCTGGCCCAAATCTCTCCTATTCTGTGAGATTGCATGTGTACAGTCATATGATCTTCTGACACTAAATCCCCTAAATCCACAGATAAATATTAAATTCCCCGAACTTTCTCTCAGAGATACAAAAAGACAGTTCATTTAAGTGGACACCCTTTCCACAATCCTAGGATGGGTAGCAGAGTGCCTGCCATGGCAGACATTCTGGCTTAATTATCACTGTTTCACAACATAACTGTAAGGCTAAGTCATAGTTTCTTAAAGTTTGGTAATGTTTCCATAATCTTGGAAATCTCAAACACATTTGTAAAGACAAACAGATGCTTACACTCGTACTTTAATGACGCAAACTTAAAACTGATGTTTTGAAGCAAAGTGTATGTTAAAAGCATGAAATTACCACTGACCATATCATGCTCAAAACAACATAGGACACTTCTTTTCTATTCAACACTGTACCTACTAGATATCTCCACTGACAGGCTTCTTCTGCAGAACATACAAAATAACTTATTTTATTCCTTTGCTTTCTTAAATAGGTCAAAGCTTGACTCAAAAAAGTTTCTTTTAGTCATCTCACTTGCCCCAAATACAATTATTTCACAACATTGACATTAAAATCTAGGTTTGATGGTAAATTGTTGGGATACACAATATTGCTATTATACTTACTGATACATGTTGCTGATATTAGAACTAGGAGGAATGCCTCATAGGAGCAAAATCTATGGCAGTGCATCCAAGACTGTTTAATTATGCATGCTCTCCTCTATTTCAGCCTCAATAATGAGAAACACTTTTGTTAGCATATTGCAAGATATAGTCACAAGTGACAAGAGGAGAGCCTTACACCAGTAGTTTCTTAACATTCAGTAAACTTATGTCTTTTACTTCTACTGACCTAGGAAGGCTGTACCTTTATACGAAAGACCAGTTGTTTCAGCAATCACCCAGGAAACAGGAAGGTTCAGCAACGTTATGTCCACAACACCCTTCCCTAGCCAACGAACCATAAACTATCTTGGGAGAAATTGTCTTCTGTAAACACCAGTGAGAGAAGGAGAATGTGGGAGAAACTACAACTGCAGCTAAGCAGACAGAGCATCTACCAGGTACTGATTTCAGTTCCTGACCTTGCTCCTAGGGTTATTTCTGATTTCATCTAATAAACTTCAGGATAAAATTGACAACTCTGTGGGCTCTGAGTGTTCTCCCTAAAGAGACACACATTTATACTGATAGTTCCAGAGATAGAAGGAATTTTCAAGCAAAAAAGAAAAACTTATGACTGAATCCCTGCTTTACTAAGGTACTTTGGATTCTGTATGAAACAGAATGCCATCCACTGCTCATTGATATTCTCTGTCCAACATTTGATTCAAACATCTGTTTACTGTTAATCACCTGTTTAAATATTATAATGAATTGAGGCCTGATCTGGCACATTAAAGTTAAGATCAAAGGAGGTTTCCTGGAACTGCTATGACTCACATAAAAATTTGTGCTTAGCAGCCTGAAATATGGGAATACCTTACTTGCAGAAGCCAAGGCTCAAGTCTGTCCTTGGCAACAGATGACATACATAAGGATATAGAATGGGATATCTATGTATCACCTATGACATGAATAACAATCTGACATGAATCCCAAGGCAAATGAAGATGGCATTCACTCTGCTCAGGACAAGCTGCTTAAAACCAAAAAAATGCAAGAAAGATTGTGAAAATACTCTTTAAAAATACATATTCACCTTGAAAATTAGAATCAGGTGAGCTTTTGTTGGACTGCTCCTGCTCTTTAGGAATTCATTTTAGTCACCACTGAATAATTATATAAATGGATTTGAAACGAAGCAAATGATTTTTGAGCAGATTATTCATAATTAAATATTTTGATTTCATGTAGACATCAGGTTCTGAAAATATGCATACTAACATGAGTACAAGATCCAAGAAAAACCATGCAGACAGCTCTTAAAGCAAAGGTGTACCTTCAGGTGGCCTGAATCACTGCCTAGAAATATCTTTTTTCTCTAAATGAAATAAGAAACTCTAGGCAGTATGCTCTCTAATATAAAGATGGTGATCACAGGCCACAGAAACGCACAGAAGTGTACTGACATGCTTTCTTTTCCTCTTGCTGTACTATTCACACGTTTTGCTCTGCTATTCTCTCACTACCATGAGAAAGCACCGAATCTTTGTCAGATTAATCCTAGAATGGCTTGGATTGGAACATACCTTAAAAATCACCTAATTCCAACCCTCAGCCATTGGCTGGCTGCACCCTCTAGAGCAGATCACCCAGGGCCCCATCCAACTTAGCCTTGAACATCTCCAGGGATGGAGCAGCCACTACTACAGAAATTGCAGTACAGTATTAAAATGGATCTTTCCTTATAGGTGATTATTTGATATTTCAATGCACTTTCTGTATTACAAAAACAAAACAATTATTTCCTAAATAAGAGATAATCTATTTCTGTAAAATCCCGTTTCCCTTTTTAGACAAATTCTTTTAGCCACAGATTACACTATACCTTACCTACTTCAGACTGATTAACAGTAAGGCTTTGTGGCTTATTTGCCCTGTAAGATATGGCGATGAAAGTCAGATAGTTTTGAAACAATCATTTACCTTTCCAAGAAAAGGGGTGCAAGTGAGATATAGCCTACCATCTTGCACTCTAATAGATGTCATTACTTAACAGTAACTATTCTCTGTGGAATTTCACATTCTTTTAACAAAGTCCATGTTGCACAGCAGATATATCTATATGCATACTATCTGCCAAACTGTACGTATAAACAGTCTCTATACACATGTGAAACTACATGTTTTCCTCTGCCTACATACTGGAAATTGTACATGTAATGACCTTTAGAAGTCTGACCTGAGCACTGAAGAATTATATAAGTGTTTTCTTTTATATATACAAGGAAAAAAAAGCTAAATTTTAAACTAACACTCAGAAAAACTGGAACGTATTCCAGTTTACCTAGAATAGGAATTCAATCACTTATCCTTCCAGTACTTTTACTAAAATTTCCTCCCCTGTATGTTTCAATTGAGCAAACCTCATTTGTCTCAACCTAATACATTTATTTTCAGAAATCAACAGTAATGCACCTCTGATATCCTGGGCAACGACCACTCTTAAAATAACCACTTGCAAAACTGAACGGTACACAAATTCTGCTCAGTTTCTACGTGAGGTTAGAAGAAGGAATTAATGACCAAAAACATTTCTTGATGCTTGAACTACAGCGACAGAAGAAGAATTAACTTCCTGCCTCATATTCCATATATATTCTTTTATCTTACTCAAGTTCTGGTTAAAATTAAACATCCATTAGGATTTCTTCCCTATACTGCTTTCATTAAATATATGTTGTGGTTTGGTGATTTTTCTTTTGTGATCAGTATTCCACATCAGAACATCATGTGAACCAGTAGGAGTTAAAGAGTTAATGTTCTGGTTCCGTTTACTGCCCCTTATGGACATGTGGAGTATCCTGACGGGAGGAGAGGTGCGGCTTCCCTGGGGAGGACTTGGCGCGAAGAGGAAGAGGGGTGGAGCTCCGGACCGGGCCGAGCGCCGGGCTTCCCCCGCTGCCCGGCTCAGCCTTCTCAGCTCGCCGCGGAGAACAGCACGTGGTTCCCTCGCGGTATTGTGGTTTGATCTCGCGTTTTGGATACTCTTTTCTCTCTCATTTTGTTTGATTTAGTTAAATTTAGTAAATTACCGTTCCTTCTCAGATCTAGTGCTGGTGCATTCCTTTTGTTAAAACCCATCTACTAGCTCCCTGCCCTTCCCCCTCTCCCGGAGCGCGTGGCCTGGGGCCAGCCGGATCGCGCAGCAAACCGTTCGTACCCCTTCCTTTTTTTTTTTCCTCGCTCTTCCGTTTTTTTTGTTTGTTTGTTTGTTTGTTTGTTTGTTTGTTTGTTTGTTTTTCCCGGGGCCTGTGCCCCCCTGTCACAGACTTGTATCCAGAGATAACCCGTGACAATATAATATTTTCATTACTTTAGGGAAAAGTAGTTCCAAAGGGACAAACATCTACAACTGAACAAAAACTTGAATAGATTTTGCATATGCAGAGCAAGCTCATGCTGAAACTGTGCTCTAAAATACACCATGTCTATTGTGGTTTAAAAGAGTTCTTGCAGTATTTCCATTTTCTCTAGACTTGAAACAATTTCAGTTTACTAGTAGTTTAGGTTTTTTTGTGCATGTGTTATTTTTCCCCTCACTCTTCAAACGCTTAGTGTAGAAAGAAAGAAATTGTGAGAAAAGATGAAGACAATGCAAGTAGATTGAGGAGGAGTTTTAAAATAATGCAAAATGAGACTTATGGTTATAAAATTTGAAAATCATATATTTCTGTTATTTTCTAAGATCTAACCTGTGTTTATTTTGCATAACACTTAGGACAGCAACAACTAAGTATTTATTTTCGTTAACACAAGTTTGTATACTCATGGATCACAGGTATGTTTAAAATCTAATCTTGAAGATAATCTGTTTATTTTTTCTTGGGGATAATACTGAGGGCAAAAAAAAGACACTATTAACTGACTAATGAAAAATTAAGAAATTTATTCAGTGTGTATTATGTTTACTATTAGAAGACATCACTTAGCATTTATTTACATTTATTCATTGCTGCTATCTTTGTAGAAAGATTATTCCATGTCAACAAAACATCAATATAATATCATATTATGGCTCCCACTGTTTAACCTGTCAATTAAGTCTATTAAATAGAGGTGATACAAACTTTTAGAAATAGTCTCACAGCCTCAGGAAATTCCAGACTTTACCTCCCTCTTCTTTTTTTTAAGAAAATCATAATTTGAAGCCACAGAAATCCCCCATGCAGCAAAGTTCAAAAATGCAACACAGTTCCTATTAGCTCTGCAGTCTTTGACAGTCAGCACCCTGAATTTCACCTTGCAGCTGGTATTTAATATGTATAATTCCAAAGCAGTGATTCCTCTACTGCTGTGCTGCACAAATCCCATTTTTACAAACAGTAAATCTACTGCAGATATGAAGACACCCTACTCTGACTCCCACAGTTCTCAGAACATTAACCCATTTATTCCTTTCACTTAACTGAACTAGAAAAGTTTTGCTTCCCTTAATTATGTAAAAAAGTGAGGATTTTATAGTTTGATATCTGCGGCCACTAGTACCTTAATATTCTAACTTACTTTAAATGTGTGATCATACTGTTAGACACATTTCTCTACAAACAGTTCTAAAATCTACATCAGTAATTCAGATTAAGCCAAGCCATTGCTGGAATTATATACCACAGCCCCTTTTTAACATGTACTATACCACTTACCAGAGCAGAAAAGCTGTTCAGTTGCTATTGCATATCCAAAAATTTTCCTTAGCAGAACAACTCCCCTCATTTTGGCTTAAGTTTAGTATCTGATATACGTAATCACACAATAGCAATAGTTTGAAAAAAGCAGTCTGTATATTCCTTGACAGCTACAGTGTTACCTAGTCAGATGCACAGTGAAAAGAATTTACTAAGCTTGAATTTGCAATGACGACAGTAGTGCTAAGGTGCAGTCACAGAAATGGCTGGATTTAAAAAAGGTATTTGCCTTAACAGAGAAACAGAAGCTGACCTGCCCCATGAATTTCCATAGCCCTTTTAGAACCCATTGTGTCATCACAAAACTGGTTTTGCCCTCCACTCAGTCTGGTCTAACTAATTTAAGAGATTTTATTTTATTACAACTCATGTGAAGGAGTCACATTGAAGCAGGTTCTACCACATACAAGTGCTCCATGTTATGTTCCTAGGACCTCTCTGAGTTTTACAGTGAGCTGCAGTGTTTTAGTGACATACAATTAGCTGCAAATAACTGAGAGTGTCTGCCTTGCATAACAGGCTACATGAAGAAAGTACAAGTTCAGTCACTCAGCAGTTGTCTCAATTTGCTTTTGATTTATTGTCAGTGTTTACTCCATGCTTAATAGATTGTTGTTGGAGAGAGATACAGTAAAAACAATTTAGCTTAAGAATTAAAATTAGAGATAAATAATGATGCAATTTTATGAGACTGAACATAACTGAGAACACAAGTTGAAGTATCTTGATGATAAATTAATTTGGTTCATTATCCTTCATAAATTGCTTTGGGAAGGATTCACTCTTGGTTATAAAACTAGACCAAGTAGCATATTATTTTTCTTCTTCTTTTTTTTTCCTTTTCCTTAAAAACAGAAAATCGAGTCTTTGAAGTAAAAGAGAACCTCCCAAGTGCCTCCAACACAGCCTGAGCCTTTTACAGTTACTAGAAGCAGCCAGAGTTCACTAAAAAGTGCCCCCAAAAAAGTAAAAATTGATTCACTCCTAAATCTACTACATAGTCATTTCAGTTAACATCCTTTTTTCTCAAAGGTCTTCATAAAGCAAATGCTTTCCATTAGGCTTCTATTATTTGCATTATTTACTCAGACCATGATAAGTTCAAATGAATATCTACCAAAGATCAAATTGTACAAAAAAATCACAGAATAATTCACTTTTTAAGATCATCTGGACCAGTATCTTGCTCAAAATGTTAATTTCCAGTCAGACAAGTTATGAATAACATTGTCATACCGAAAGTGTATCTATTTAAAAGTATACAACAAGAAATTCCACAGAGTTAAATCAAGCACTACTGTAAAAATTAGTACTGCACTGATATTTCTTTATTATTAATAATTAATGACAATAATCAAAACAGGTGTGAAATAGAGTGATTTCTCATCTAATATTTCTCACATGCATCATTTTTGCACCAACTACACTCCCTGTCCCTTCCATTCAGCATACCATTGACCTCGAGTAACAAGAACAGGACACTGATGACCACTCTGCATGCTTTGGACCTCCTGGAGGCCCAGACCCATGCCCTGTGCTTCCCTTGCTGGCTCATACACCTGCAGTGCCAGGTGTCTGGGTTCGGGTGTTGTGGCTTAGGAGGCTGGCACATGCCGATGGCTTTACAATGGCTTTACTGTTGCAGCCATTGTACTGATCTACTGTTGCAGATCAGTCTCTCTTTGATTTTCCTGCTGACGACTGGAGATCAATCTGTGTGTTACTGCAAGGTTTTGATCAATCTGCATGCTACTACCAGGTTTTGACTTCCTGCCGCAATGTGGCGCTAAGTATGCAGAGTTGTTACAAGTTCACCTGTGTTTCTTTGCCTCTTTCCCACATGTATCCAAAACATTGCAACAAGACAGATGTAGGGCAGAGCTTTCAGGTAAGCCTCTTCTCTAACAATTATCTGCGCTTTGTTTTCCCAGCTCACCTAAGAGCTAGAGAGATGCAAGCCAATGTCTCAACAATCTGAGCAGCGCTTTCATGTAGGCTTCACCCTGCAACAGCATTGAGGAAGAGGGCCTCCCCTCTGTAAAATGAAGTTCCACCTGTCACTTTACTCTCTTTGCTGCATAGCTAAACCATACCTTAAGGCTTTGATTGAGGTGAAAAAGCAAAGTATTTTGTGATGAATGCCTGGCATAGCTGTATAAAATTGTATACAAAAATTGTATACAAAATGAATTTGACAGCACTCAGTCTGCAACTACTGAGCGGAATAAGACAACAAACAGGCAGCACATAGATACTTCACACCTGCCTGAATAAACTGATGGATGGCACCCAGCAGATTACACTCACCTGGAAGAACCAGAACTGGTTCTGGCACTTTAGACCATACTGGTTTTGGTCCACATAGAAGCCTACATAAACCCCAGTAACACACAGTGGAGATGAGATGCGCACTTCATCTCTGCCTTGAAGACTGACACCATCAATTCCTACAACCCAACCTCAGATTGAGGGTGCCATATTCTTTAGGACTGACAGAAGCCCAAGAAAATGTTGCAACTTAGTGCAAAATAACAGCAAACCCTCTAGGTTACAGCATCTTCATCTGCTTTGGTACAGTGCTTCTATACAAAAAAAACCTAACTCTCAGGATTCAAACACACTTTAGAAAACAAAGTATAATACTGGGGAGCCAGTTGCTTCTTTCTGATTTCACAGATTGCAAACTTCCACAATTATCTCTCAGGCTTTGGTTTTTGGCTTAGTGGTTCCAGCTCAAGATGGCCTCATTGTACTTTGCATCACAACTTCATAAAGCTGCCAAAATATAGTGTGTCTGTAGCACTGACAAAACCTGTGCATAACCCTTGCTGATTTCATTCTACCGTACCGTATTCCATACTGGACTCCATATTGCATTACTAAGGTTTCTACAAAGCAAGTCCTCTGTAGCTTTTAATCGTATTACATAGAAAGAGAATACCATCAGATGCAGGTTGTATAAAATCACATATGAAGTATTGACATTTAGAATTAGTAATTCCTAAAAATTAACAACTTAAGGTATTCTAAACAGAGCCCAGTGGATAACAAAATTACTTCACTACTACACATAAATTTGATGGGGAAAGGAATCTGAGTTACAGTACTGTTACTGAACTACTTACTTTTCAAATGCATTCATTACTTTGTTATTACTAGATCCAGCCATCTATAAAAGACAATGTACATACAAGCTGCTTTCAGAAGCTGTGTTATGCAAAAAAAAAAAAAAGACAACTATCCACACTGCTCATAACTACTAGTTGTCGTGAAACACAATTTCAAATACTAAATTGGCACACAACACAAAAAGATAAATTATATCTGCCACATTCTTAGATAGGAAAAAGTTAAAAACAGTAAAAATAGCCTTATATTAAATATCTTAAGTACTATTTAATTATTCAGTAATCCATCAAAATATTGTATTCCTGACTGTCAAAATGTACAGAGTGCAGTGCCATGTCTAAAAAGACCAATGTGCAGAACAAGGACAGCAGAGTAATAAAATAAAATACCATTTTTTAAGCAGACATCACCTTACTGGTGCCCCCTAAGTTCTGCATCTTGCCAATAGTGTTTCAGATCTTATGATAAGTAACTATTTTGCATAGCTGACATACACAGTATTGGTAAATAAAAGGAAGAAATCCCTCTGTAGATCCTGCAGTGACCATTTTGAAACTCTCAACATAATAACGTTAACAGAAGTCCAAGTAACAGCAATTACTGTGGGACTACTCTTAGAAGGGCCCTGTTTTCTCCACGGTAGACACATCTCGTGTTGGAGCCGACTCCCACGCTGTGTCAGATGCATGATATTTTTCAGTTGCACTAAGCAAATTAAATAGCATCAAAATCTCTGTCCTAACCTGAATATTTCTATGACTAATTCTAGTTTTGTGTCAACTTTAATAGATTATTGATTCTAGCAGGAAAAGCACATTTGCATCCAAAAGATAATATACCTTCCAGCATACAGGTTTAATCTGTAGCAGAAGCAGAAAATTTGTTACTGTCATTCGAGCTATGCTGAATTACTACACTTGAAAATCCTAGTTTTAGGATTCAACACCTAGCCTTTCACAACGATATGTTCCTATCATGGTGTTGATTCCCAAATCTTCATACAGGTGGTTTTGAAGTAGTTATGGGAGATATAAGTTGCAGGCAAATAAATTAACTACCACAAATCAATCATTCTGCACAGATTTTTTGATGATTACATTAAACACTATTAAATAAGGAAATTTAATTCCATTTCACTTAATTGGTATTTTTCGTATCTCAAGAAAAGTTATAGAGGAATAAGACAATCTATTTATACATAATGGATATCACAAATAGACTGCAATTAATCAAAAGCTCTTCAAATTACTTTGAATCATCCTTCAAATCAAGAATAGAAATCAATAACAGGAAATACATGCACTGAACTATTTCAGAAATCAAGAAGATAATTACAGAAAGCTTTGACACCTCAGAAAATAAATAATCATGAGCTGAGCTTTCCAGACTGAATCTCTGTGCTGTGAGGTTCATTATCAATTAACTACTTTTATTTTTTTATTTATTTTAATTATTCAAAAGTCCTTCTACGTAATCCAAGTCTAAACTTAATAGGTGTTACAGTACCTAATCACATAAAATGTAGGGATTTTATGCTGCATGCAAAAACTCTTAATTTTTTTCTTGAATTTTTCACACATTTTTTCAGTTGTACTGAGTTTGGATTGAGTGGAACGGAGAAGCTCCACAAATTCCTCAGAAGTATAAAAAACCCAAACTGTTCCACTATTGTAGGAAACAGGATGTGGTTTTGAACAGCAGTATTAAGATTCAGATCTTCAATTCTTCTCATTCTTTTCAGCTAAAAGGATTTTGACTAAAACTTTGCTTCTTTGCAAATGCCAGAAAAAAATAATCACTTCTTAATACTGAAAGAGGAAATCTTTTTATGTTGACTTTTGAAGCTTAGTCTCATAAGTAAATGTAAAATACTTCAGTAGCTTTGTTTTTAAACATTCAATTAAAAGTGCAAGATATAATAAGCTGTTAGTTTTTCTCCTTCCTGTTGTCATCTGCTTCTATATCTTTTGGGTTGTACAAAACAGCTAGAATCCTATGGTTTTAGGACTGCATAGCAACTGATTTACTGTACTGATCCAAACTCAAAAAGCTAACAGCAGAGTCCTAAAAGTAGTGGTGAAAAAGAGAAGTGAATGAGACTTGTACTGGGAGCTAGATCACATCAGTCAGAAGCAAACCATCCAAGTATTTACTGAGGTTGTGTATGCTTCATCTTTCCAGATCAACTGCCTATCTATACTATTATTCAAAAAACGAAACAGTCAGGAAATTCTGATGACAATACTTAACAGGTAACAGGAAAAATTGGAATATGACACGATAAAGAGTGACAAATATTATGCTGCTGCAGGCATAAGGGAGGTGCAAATCCAAATCACTTATTTTTTTTTCCCAAGTCATTTATGTAGACACGGCAAGGATCACCGAGGTTTACAAATACCTGTAGTTCTGGGCAGATCATTTACATCAAGGACTCCCCACTTAAATCTCAGTATGATATTAAGTCAATTTCTGTAATACTATAAGTTGAAAAAAAAGTCAGAAAACATCCAATTTCCATCACAAATTTTGAGGTATAAGCAATTAATGGGAGCCCCAATTCATTCACCTTGTAAATGAAATCCAAAGATCAAGAAAGATGACAAAGATTGTTAAATACTAAGTTTCATAATTTAGCCAGAGCTTACTTAGGTTAGTGCAAGTGAAGTGACAGGACTTGTCTACAGAGACACATTTTGGGAAATGTAAGATTTGCATCAGCATCCTCAATAATAACTTCCCTTTTAATTTCTCTTTCATATAGTAACAACAGGTACAAAGACAATACAGCAAGGTCATACTGAATGTTTCATACTCAGCAGCTCAACCCCAAGCTTGCAGTCAAATCATTCTAAGATGCACAGTATCCATAGCAGAACAATTCAACAACTTAGACAGTATCTGAAACAGCTCTTCAAACACCTGTCTGCAACACAGATCAGAGATAAAACTCTTATTATTATTCATGGCACCATTAGGGGATAATAATAAGTTCTCTCAATGGTATCTTCTCAAACTGACATTGGAAAAAAAAAAAAAGGCAAAAAAAGCTACATATTAATAAAGAAAAATAAGGTGAAATTACCTTAAATACAAATCACATTAATGACATTTTGAAGTTAAACTGAGAAAAAGCGTGGTAGTTACACAGCAGCAGCAATATCATCAGTGTTAGTTCTCATGCAAAGAACATGATACGTAAGGCAAAACTGATCTGATTTATAAAGCATTAGAAGTTATTAAGAGAACAGTTCCTCCAGTTTATACATAAATACCTTTCTAAGCAACTAACCTCCTCTAAGGGGAATTTTCTATGTATTCTCCATATGAAAAACAGTTCTTTAAGAAATTAATAATTTGTAATTCTTTCAGTGTCATCTTCTGAAAATCCCCACATTTCAGGATTCATACTAGCTCTCTATTTTGTCCTCTGAGAGGATTTTGGCTTTGTACAGAGAAGCTGCACAGCACCTAGACATGATTTTTATCTGCTAGAATGCTCTGGTTGAAATTTTGATCAATGGCAGAACTCCCAGTGACTTCAGAGATGCCAAGATTTCGTGGCTCAGATGGAGCCTGTGCCTTGCAATTTACACACGTGAAGAGAAAATTGAATACTAAAAAATAAATTTACCTTCTTAATTAGTTATTAAGTTCTTTGTTACAGTGTTCTTTAAAAAAGAGCTGAGGTGTGTGTTTTGAATTAAAGAGTACCAGAAGATGCACAAAATATTTTTCATCCTATAGAAATAACAGGAAAAAACACAAAGGCTGCTCTGAATGTAATGCCTCCTGTTTTATTATTTTGGCCCACAATATCAAGAGGCAGATGTACGGCAGTAGAGGCTGAATCTTCCTGCCAGTATTCTGCCACGGTTTGTTGCCGTGCGACAGATGGCAGCAGAGGGGCAGTCTGACAGAATGGCATCTGACATTCCAGTGAGTACGAAGCAAAGGTGCATCATAGAATTCCTCCATGCAGCAAAAAATTGCACCTATTGACGTCCACCAGTGCCTGCTGAACATTTTATGAATACCAAACAGTGGCCGTGAAGTGATGGGTGGTGTCTTTTAGCAGTGCCAACAGTGGGTTGCTTGTGCTGGTGCAGATTTTTACAAGCTAGTGGTGAACTTGCTTTCACTTTCGCTGGTGAAAATGCACAGCTAATGGTAGCGACTATGTTGCAAAAGAGTTTTGCAGCTAAGAATTTGCTCTCTCTAATAGTTTTATTGTGTTCTTTGTAACCATTGTAGTTTCCAGGGAAACAAATAGGAGCCAAACTTTTGGAGATTTAACAGCTCTTTCACATTCAGCTGAGAAATCTCTGGGTTTCTATTTTAGAGGAGTGTATACTTGAGTATATATTTAACTAGCTTTGTAAGCATTAGACTTACTTTTCCAATATTGCTGATTTTGAAGACAACACAGAATTCTTACATGCAAGAATGAAGCCAAGCCAGAAAAACATCAAATGGGTATGAAAAGGAACACACTGGGGAGCTTGGAAAACTTTCATTTCAAATTTTAGCTATACTTGGCTCAGACAAACATTTTGGCACAAACATCAGCACTCTGCTAGTCTTTATGCTTGTGAAATATTCACAACTTCTTCAAAGGATGAAAAGGGTAGTTTATTTCTCATTTACCAGATTCCTTAAGCTAGTTAAATACCTATAAAAATGTGCCTACTGAAATCCAGTTTTTAATTTTTTAAAGGATAAAATTAATAAGATTCACAAGATAATCCATCCTGTTCATCTATACACAGCAAATGAACACTTTTTTTTTCTACCTAAATAATCTCCATAAACAAATAGTTCCGTTGACTTGCTTCTGAGATCTGGACACTGAGATGTCATGAGCTGAAAGGCAGGATCACCAATGCAGAGTAAACATTATTTACTTACCTAAATGAATAATATTATGACTACTATTTACATTTGTATTGTCTCAAAAATTCCTCACCACAGAGCAGGATATAACTTACTCATCACATTTTAGAAAGTAATAGTCACAAATGAGAGGACTGCTACTAGCTTATGTGTAAACTGCATGTGCAAACAATATAAATAGCAGTCACCTTCCAGTTTGCTGCTTAAGTACCAGACTTGCTTTACATATTAGCGAGCCTCCAAAGAACTCAGTCCAGCCTCCAAATTTATTCTAGGAAGTCAGCTGGAGACTTGGAGTCTTTCAACTTGATTATAATGAATAGTATCTAATTTCTTAAGTAGAGAGCCAACTGTGAGCCAAACTTTTGGTGTAACGAAACTATTTAAGTAATGTGAAGTTGAAAAAACTTGTGATTTCAGATCACAGCTACATACAGCACAGGATGTTTCCTTTCTCAACTATTTAGCATTGATTATACTATCACGAAGTACAAATCGTATTTAGGTGAATATGCTGACAGCCAACTGCAGCATTAAGATCGGCCTTTTTGCTGGCTTGTCAAAGAACAGCTTGAGCCTTGTCTTCCCTCGCACATAAAAGGTCACTACTCTTTTCAGTACACCTTTTCTTTGCCTTCCTCAAAACTGGGTCAAGACATTTCCAAACAAAATTTGTGCTATAGTCCAGAGCATGTATTTTCAATGGTTAAAATAAATGGTTAGTAGAAATTCTGTAAGCTCTTTCCAGCTCTCCAAACATAGACTTTTTCAGTAAACAAACCTGAGAAAATCCTCTAAACCAAACCATAACTAAAACTAAGTGATGAGCATACACCTATTTTGACCTGCTCCTCATATTTCTCACAGTTGTCTCTTACTGTCTAAACAGTTTCAACAACTTATTCTCAAGTTTCAACTGAAGATACAGATCTCTAGAAAATAAACAAACAAAGAGACTGTTAAATAAGCTGATTGAAGCTAAGCATTTCACAGCCATGAAAATCATATAGCTCTGTCATCTTCCATAATGGTCTCTTATCACAGTCAGCACCAAAAAAGATACATGATATTTCTACTTCAGATGCGTGGGTCTGACAGAGAGCTAGCAGAGATCTAAGCAGAAAGTACAGTCCCAGTGCACTGGGGTTGTAAATGAGATAGGTTTTGAAAGTGAGCCAATTTGCAGTTCAATATTCCAATGATACAACGGACAGAAAGAATTGTGTAATCAGAGCCTTTGTCAAGGAATGAAAATTGGTAAGCTAACCTATGCTCATAGTAATTGTCTATTGTCCAATAAAATTATTTATTGCCAGGACCTATAAACTCAATAAAAGACCTTTTACAGGATTTCTCATTTTTTTCAATGTAGACTACACAATGACAGGATAAGCAACTCAACTCTGTAGCTAATAAGTGTACTGTGCATATAGATCAACAGCAGATATTAATTACATGGTGGTAAGATTTGAAGCCTCTACATTGTCTGCAGCTTTGGCATTTTTAACCAGATTTGTCCATATGAGCATCAGGAAATTAAAATCAAGTGATTGCTTCCTTCTTCATTGACATTACCGAAGAGCAACAAAAATCCCACATATTTTTATTGCTGAGAATGAGATTCCTTGGTCCTGCATGTTTTTCCTTGAAGCTCTTGGTAGAGTCTCTCCCTCTCCTGCATAACAGTGTAAATATGCACAACATATTTACTTGCATATTAGTTATTTATTTATATTATATTTACATATTACTTATTTACTTACAGCTATCCTGAGGCTATGGATCATGGAGAAAAAGACTTTCCAGAAAATGGACTATCGTTAATCCATTTTCATGATGGATGATCAAATTTTGTGATTCCCTCCTTCCCCATCATAACTGCTAAGCTTTTGTAAATAAACCAAATAAATAAATAAAATCTGTGGCTCTACAGAGATCTAATTTTTTCTCCCTGCCGTCTCTGATCAGGTATAGGTTATAAATGATGCATTTGAGTTTTGGATAAATAAATAAATAAAACTCAATATGACTCACATGTAGACTTCAGTCAGGAGTGCCTTGGGAGGTTACTGTTGCCATTTGTGTTCAGCTCCTTCACTTTGTGACTAGTGCAAACTTCGTACAAATACGGGGGTTTTTTGCGAAGAGCATCTTCTAAAGCTGCATCTCTCCATACCTATAAAAAACAGATGCAATTAATAAAGGCTGGAAAGATAAAATATTTATCTTCTGCTTGATCCTGTTAAGTTGGAATTCTTTTTGTTTGTTGGTTTTTGTGTTTTGTTTTTATTGGTTTTGTTAGTCACAGATAAATCGGCGTGAACAGTTTATTCCCCTGAAGGTCAGGCAAACAAGCCTTATGTCTGCACATTACAGTTTTTTTCCAAGTTGTAAGGAAGATGGGTAGTAGTGTAATAAAAGAGCACTGCATTTTAGCCTCTCAGTTCTATTTTGTTCTTGAGCATTCTCATTCCACTTCTGTTCAAGATCACATCTTTTTTTAGGTTCATTTTCCTGTTAGAAGCAGTAAGATCAGTATTAAATAATAAATCTGCAGATAACTAGATGGAGTGTTTCTACAGCCTGCATAGAAATCAGATCCCGCAGAATGATTTTGCATTATTTTCCAAATTAGAAGTAAAAATATTCCCAACATATTTATACTACAAAGCTATTTTTTTTCCAGTACTGTTAGAATAAAATATATTTCTGATGTTGCCTTTTTTGTATATGTATCACTAAGTTTTTACAACCAAGAAATTAGAACCATCACTCAAGAAGTCAAAAGGAAAAATATGAAGAAAAACATGTAGAGTGCTTGCCACAAACATAATTATTTTCCGTACATTAAATTATGATACATATGAACAGATTTGACAGCAATATGAAATCACATCTAAGAACGCAGGTAACATTTTTCGGAACAGCCCGCTAATAAAAATTTACTTATTTCAGTTCACAAACAGAGGGCTTTTGAAAGTCTCTATCAAATACAGCCGTCGGAATAATTTTCTGGATGTTCAGTGAGCATCAGCTTATCAAGGGCATAAGAAATAACTGCAGAATGTTGCATTTCCAGTTGTGTGTTTATGTGCTCACAATAGGACACACACATGTTCCTTACCTATAATATTCAAATCCAACCTTGAATTTTACCACAACTGATAGAAGAGTAAAGAGCAAACATCTGAATGATGCTACTTCACCCATACAGAAGGGGCAGAGATAGTCTAACACTTGTCTCTGGTTTTGTGTTTCCAAGCTTTGGTCTTACTTGCACGTAGCTAAATCTAAATGAACATAAAAAATACAAGCACCCAATTTTGATTCGGGATTAGAAAACTTCTCAGTTCTGCAACCCTTACTCATTTGAGAAATCCTATTCCAATTACTCCCATCAATACTGAGTGATGCAGAAAAAAAGTTTCACTTTATACATCTGAAAGAACTGTATTGGTTGATACTAATGGCATATACACTGAAGCAAAAGAAATGAAAAAATGAAAGGAAAAAGTATAGGAAAAGAGAGGAGGGCAACATTTGCATTATTTCTGCAATCTAAGCACCTTGTGTTGGATATCTTTAGTAATGCAGAGGAGTTAAATAAAATCATCCAAGGGAATTTTTCTCTTTGCTTTATTATACAATTAAGGTTTTTTAAAGTCTACACTAATATTATACAGTACTATAAGTTGTCCTCCTGTCACTGGGAAATTAAAAAATATTATGTCTTAAAGGCAGTTTAAAAAATCGCATTGTGAGAGAAAAGGTGAAACAGACTACAAAAGCCTGTTTTGGAAGACAGCGGTATTTGGTTTACATGGGAACTACCACCACAAACTCATTCACTCCAAAGTCATTTAATACTCCCCGAAGAAGCTCCTCCTTCCCAGTGACTGCTAAAACAATTCATTTATTTTATGTTTACTTTACACTCCAGGCAATTGCCATTCCGTATCTGAGCCATCCCAGTACAATCTCTAGCTTTTCACCTCATGCCCTTATCTCCTCCTTTGGCGCTTCATGCCAGGAACAAACGTGGAACAGAGCTAAAAGCTGCTTTCAGATCATTCATTTTATCAACTAAATATAAGAAAACAGCAAAGTAGGGTGTAAACAGCATTCTGTGAAATGGAAAAGAACTTTCAAACTAGTCAAAGCTCATTCCTTGCCCCTGCCCCTTTTTTTTCTTAAATCAAAGCAGCAAGAAAGATCTCTATATATACTGAAGAAAAAAACCTTGCCAAAACCGATGCATTCGGATTAAAAATACTGTGTTAAAATTCACAATGTACCATGAACACCATGATAACATGATGAACAATCACCCTAAGATATCAAATATTAAAAATCAACTAAAACGCATAAATGTGGATCTATACCTCTGACATTACAAATTCACCCTCCTTCACTATTTTATTTTAGGTTTTAAGAGTCTTGATTCTTCTTTGGAAAATGCTGCATACTTAGATGTCTAAATGAGTGATCGCAGATGCACGCAAGGACAATGTGCTGCATTGAAAGCATATGAAAACATGCATTTTCTCAAGGTCTAATTAACCAGAAGCACTTTAATGACTAAGCTATTACGTTAATATTATGTGAGCTTGCCAATTAATACCTGGACTAATCAGAGCATGAGAGCATGGGCACAGTCATTGACTGCTCAGTTAACAGACAAAACCTACAACACTTGAGACTCTTTTAAACCAGAGACGTCAATATTTCTTTCATAACATTAAAGCATCAGCTAATATTCCACGTCATTTCCAACAGAAAATTGCATGCATTTCTTTGAAAAGCTGAAAAATACAGCAATTCCACAGAGTTATTTTCAAGTCAGGTATACCCAGCACTCCTCACTGTAGGTTATTCCGCAATTGCTGGACTTCAACTGTTTTGAGTAAATCCCACTTAACATTTATTGCTTATTTTGATGT
Organism: Pavo muticus; assembly: GCA_016647715.1. NCBI lineage: Eukaryota > Metazoa > Chordata > Aves > Galliformes > Phasianidae > Pavo > Pavo muticus. The sequence continues at coordinate 1,705,654 of JACDJE010000009.1, forward strand.
TTAAAAAAATTACCAAGTCTGAGGACCTCCTAAGAAGACAGCACTTGTTGCTACAGGAAAATCGTGGAAAGCCTTTTGGTTTTCTCCCCAGAAACATCTCTCTAAGATCTCCATTACAACATATAAGAACACCACTTCTGTGCTTATATCACAGAAACCAGATCAAATACAAGCAGTCATGAATTTGTGGGTGGCAAATCCGCTCAGCTTGAGAATACTCATTTCTCAGCTGTTTTGTCAGTTGGTAAAAGAGAAATTAGAGGACAAGCAGAGACCAAGAGATAGGTCAGTTGTGCACGCATATGACAAAAAGGCTGCAGTTACTTTCCTGAGCACTTTAACAGAGTTTGAGAAGATTTCTATGTCAACCAATGAAGGAAGAGGTAGTTTCAACATTTTTAGATTCATTAGAAAGTGAAATGAGAAAGGATAAATGACAGCAACTGAAAGACAAAACATACTCAGGTCAGAACACTTATTACTCTTAATTCTGGGGAAAAAAATAGTTGTATATATATAAAACGGATACAGAATGCAGCAAAACACAAAAATACTAATGATCAGTATAAAACCAACCTCTTAATAGCTTAAATGCAGGACATGGGGCAGAGGGTATCTTTGCAAACTAGGAAAGTGTAGTTAACCCTCAGCATCCCAATTCCTTTCACACAGTAAATAGCAGCAACACGTGTCAGCCCACAGCCATCTCTGCAGCAGACATACAGAGATGGTAACTCTCTCACACATATACAGCCAGACAGATTGAAAGGTTTAACAAGCTCCCTGCAGCTTGTATTTCCGCACAGTTACATAGAAGATAGGGTTTTTGTTTGGTCAGTTTGGGTTTTTTTTGTGTGTATGTGTATTTAGTTGTTTAGGTTTCTTTTGTGTGTGTTTTGCTGCTGTTTGTTTATAAAAAGGGCAACATACAAATAGAAAAGAGACATTCACAGCAGGAAAACAAAACTATTCATTCCACTTTTCCTGTATCTCAGCTAAGGAAACTTCTGCTCACTTGATGTTGGTATTCTCAGAACTTTCCTTCCTGAAAGAAAAAACAGACAAGCACTGGGGATGAACATGTTCAGCCTTCCCTTATTGTCTTCCTGGAAACACTGCTTCTGAGAATAACACTGCTTACAGCAGCAAGGTCTTGAATAAGAAAAACACCATTTGGGTGTACACAAACAACAGAAGTACTTTCTTAGCTATATAACAACTTGAACACTGAAGTACTTCATTTTCTTTCAGATTATATCATGCCACAGGGTTTTATGGAGCTTCTGGGTATCTCATGAACAGGTTTCTTACAAAGCATATTTTCTTTTTCATAAACAAACTAAGCAGGATTTGCTGCTTGACATCCCGTAAACAGATACCCAGAATCTTGAATAAGTTTATTTGTTTCACGTAATCACTGGGCAAATTTCCTTATATACCTCAATTTCCTTTAACATTGGTCCAATTAAGAATAAAGATTATAAAAAAACATTTCTTTCCTGCACTGGCACCCTGTCTAAAAGGCATGCAGACTAACAAAGGACAGCTGGGAAGGATATTCAGCAACTGATCTTTTATTTTTTCAAATCCTATTTTTTCTCATTCATTTAAAAGCCATTTTTCGCTGCAACTTCATCCATCACCAAGGAACAGTGAGTAGAGAAGCTCAAGCATGAGTGAAAGGAATGATTAGAAAGATACTACAGTGCTCTTCCGGGTTTAAGGTTTCCAGCACAACAGCAGATGTTTAACTCATGAATGCCCATGAACGGCACTGCATAATCTGTCAGTAGACATTTACACGCTGGTACTGGTAACAAAATTCTCAAGCTGTAACTTCTATTTGGAGTATGTATACTTTTCATTATCAACATTGAAAATATGATCATTATTGCCTAGATGATATTAACTGAAATACATTCATATTTGCTCAAGCACTAAAACTTTTCTTGCTCGCTTCTCTAAAAGTATTTCAAACAAAACTCACATCAGTTGATGACAAAAAAAAAAAAAAAGGATGAAAAAGGGATTTGATAACCACATTAATTCTTCAGCAAGTCTGCTCGTTTTCAATAGGACTCATTACAATACCTTACCCTGTATGAAACAACTCTGAGAAGATGACAAAATATGGGACCATGGCATCAACCTGTGAAGTTATGCTGAGTTCCTGGCCATAAATCCATAAACAACCGCACCACAACAGGACATCTCACTATCCCATTCTTTTAAAATACAGAACATCATTGCTCACTTTTGATTTGTGTTCTCCAGCTCCTGCTTTCCTTGGAGCTCAATTTTAACACCTCAGAACAGAGAAGTTACAACTGCCATAGAAACCACAAGAGTTCATTTACCATTACTTCATTTTCACAGAATGAATGGAGCTTTACGTCATCCTTTTCCTGTTGAGAGTAAAGAGATATGCATGCCAGCTCTATACGGATATTATTAAGCTAATTCGTAGGAAAAATCTTGCAAATTTATTTGATGCAGCCTGTAGATGAGAACTTAAGACCATTTTTTGCTGCAGCACTCAATTTCCTATAGTTATCAACTTTAGTAGGTGTATTAGATGATATGAATTAAAAGTTCTCTGATCTAAAAAATGCTTAGATCAATGTCTTTGACACAAATGAACTTCTCATACACACACCAAGTCATCCATTTAAAACTTTCAGTCAGTGTCGGTTTGACAGACTATTCTAAATGCAAAGCATGTAGATCAGCAGAAATCGAGATGAGCAGATATGGTCAATATTGTCATGGAGATACTTTGACTACTACTGCATATATATCTGAGGAACCAATTGTAATAAGCTTCTGCCTTCTCTAACTGGCAAAAAAAATCTTTCCTTTTCCCCAAAACAGAAATGCACTTGAATCAGTTTCTAACGTTCTTATATTGATTTTAGGATGAATACTATGCATTCTCATAACAAATCTGTCTTCTGATAAGAAGCATTCACTATTTATTTCAATTTCATTATGATAAAGATTATATACATATATATACACACGCAAACATACAAACACATATAAAGTGTATAGAGGCAGTTATTTATACACTCTTTCACATTATCTTCTTACAGGCAGATCTTGAACCATGATGATCCAAATTAACAGCTACTTCAGCACACACCCCAGTATATTATATCAGCCTGCCTGAAGTAGTCTTTGAAATACAAACACTTCCACAGTTCACAGTCAAAAAACATCAAATAACTTAAAAATAAAAAAGCTCAGCAAAACACTCTTAAAACTCATCAGGACTGCAATTAAAGAGTCTAAGAACTACAATAGTTTCAGTTAGCCCCTCCAGCAAAGAAAAAAAGATTGCAAATTTTATTGAAGTTATATTTTCTGAATTTCATACAGTTTTAATTGTCTCCTTTATCAGAAGAAAACAACTTGTTTGGAACTACCTAATAGGAAGACCAATAAAAGAATATGGCTAGATGAGAATAAATATCCATGTTTTAATAGAAATAAAGGAAATAACACTATGCAATTACAAATCCTTAAGAACAAACAAAAATATTTATTAAGTGATCACTATTCTCCATCAGGCACAACATTTGAATACAATTTAACATAGCTCTGTGCAGGGTATAGTGACATCTCAATTCTGTTTGTCTTGCCATAATGTCTGACTGTGGGGTAGTTAGTTTACTTTATTGTTCCTTCTTTACGTGTCTGGAGGCATCTTTGTACAATGCCACATATAGATCTGAGGCTGTCTAGACACTACTTTACATTCTACTTCACTATTTACTTTACTATCTATCATTATAAAATCACCACTCAGCTTACTCCTGAAGTTGATACAACTGATGGAAGGAATCCCATCCAGAGGGACTTCGACAAGCTTGAAAAGTGGGCCCACATGAACTAAATGAGGTTCAACAAGGCCAAGTGCAAAGTGTCACAATTGGGTCGAGACAATACCAGATACGTGTACAGAATGGGAGAAGAACTTAGGAGTACTGGTGGACAAAAAGCTGGACATGAGCCCGCAGTGTGCTCCTGCAGCCTGGAAGGCTGACAGTATCCTGGGTTGTATCTAGAGGAGTTGGTCAGTAGGGAGACACAGGTGACTGTCCCCCTCTGGTCTGCCCTTGAAAGACCCTCTTATGAAAGGTTGAGAGAACTGGGCTTGTTTAGCTTGGAGAAGAGAAGGCTACGGGGAGACCTACTTGTGGCCTTCCAGTACTTGGAAGGAGCTTATAAGCAGGAGGGAGACTGATTTTTCACGTGGTCTGATTGTGACAAGACAAAGGAGAATGGCTTTAAACTAGGAAAAAAAAAAAAAAAAAAAAGAGATTTAGGTGACACGTTAGGCAGAAATTCTTCTCTCAGAGGGTAGTGAGGCACTGGCACAGGCTGCCCAGAGAAATAGCGGACACCCCATTCCTGGGTGCATTCAAGACCAGGCTGGATGGAATTCTGGGCAGCCTGATGTAGTGGCTGCCAACCCTGCCCATGATAGACAGGTTGGAACTAGATGATTTTTGAGGTTCCTTCCAACCTAAGCCATTCTATGATTCCAAAATTCCTTGGAGAAACCAGCTCTGCTGAGGCAAGATTTTAGCTTTTTAAAAAGCAATTACAAGTCACTGAGAATGGAATAAAGCCTATAAAGGACAATAACAGATCAAAGTAAGTGTAAAAGGAAACTATGAGATTAGCTGGCTTGACATTTGACAGCAAGAAAAATGAATGGTATCTTCAGGTACCCACATAGATATATAGATGACTTGATATTTAAATAAAATGGAACAATTCTTCTGCACATTTAGAGTACTCTGATTCATAACTTCCTGTTATATAATAATAATTTCCTTTAAATAATAAGTATGGGAGAGTAACCCATCTTCCTTTTTTCCTCCAGAAATTATTGATTTTCACATTGTTTCATAGTCTGACCTTGTTTGCAATTCTATTCTGTTTGCAGTCGGTTAAGCTTTGCCAAAATATCTTACTGCATTAATTGCTACTTTATAATTCACATTTTTGATGTACCTTTATGTGATATAAACCCACATTAGAATTAAGTGAATTTTGAATATTGACTATAATTCTATTCAGAACACTATCTCTAGGTTATCACATTAGTAGAAGTTACAGTGTATTAAGTACCAATCCAATACTGTAAAATAGCGAATAGCAAGTGAACAAATTAAGCAGTTTATGATTAAATGAGTATGTCAAAGGCTACTTACTCAAAACATGCAAATATATAAAGGTATAAAAACAGCTGCAAAAGCTGAAGTCACTTCAGCAGTTCATTAGCAGAAAATTTAATGTGGATATTTTACACCAACAAAAACCATTTCTACATGTTATAATATTCAAGTCACATGCACACTTCAAAGATCTCATGTAACAATGCATTTTTTTCAAGAGGTTCCCACTTTTAATTTTCATAAAGAACAGGCACAACCCATTTCACATTTAGCTGACGCTCCCTTCACTTTGCCATTTCTCATTCCCCCATCTTCCCTGCTGCATATTTCTCTCTTTACCTCACAGGAATAGCACTTTACACTCAATCTTCTTTGAATTCATATTCCTTGATCTTGAGCAACCAGAGACAGTCATAGTACCCCATGACATTCTAACCAACTCTTTGTACTTCTTTCTTTGTGAAAGTACCCTGGCTGAATAGATAATAAATTTCTGTCTCAGTCATCCTATTATCTGTTAACACACTTTCTCCTTCCCTTCTCATTCCCTATTCAAAACATTTCAGCCATCAGTAGAAATTTGGTTACTAGTTTCAAGAGCATAAACTTTCATTTGTGGATTAAACAATAGTATTTTGACTGTAATATATCTCAAGAACATCCAATTAAAATGCAATGAAAACCAAACATCATTAGGCATTTTTTTTAGGGGAGGGGGAGAAGGAAGAGATGTCAGGGGACCCCACTCAGTGCCAAAAAAAAGGCACAAGGGACCCAGAGATTTACATGTTCTTCTTATTATGCAGGTTTAATTGTTCATGGTAGAACACAGGAAGTAAAATAAAGAACTGAAGCCTGCTTATAGTACTTAGAGAAGGGAAACATTACGTAGTGTCAATAGCAATTAAAAAATAACGGAGCAATACCACTTCAAAAATCAAGCTCTTCTCATAAAAACACTAACAATCAGAATTTCACACACAATCAAATTAGGTTTCAGAACATTTTCCTAAAACCACTTACTGCAGTCATTATTGCAGCACTGCTCCACTAGAGCTGCTGGATGCAATGTGGACTGACACATCCATGACAGGAGGCTCCAGCACTCAAGGAAGCAAATGACAATCCACATACTTGCTAGGACCAAAATAGAACAATACTGAAAAAAAGTTACCCAAGATCACATCCCTTCTCTTTCTCAAATATTTGCGTGCAGCTCATCTCAAGATTCTTAAAACATTCAGATGGCTGTAATCTAACACCAAAGGCCATGTACTTAAATAAGTGAGAAGTTTAGAACTAGAATTTTACCTATTTCAATCACTTTTCTGTAAACTTTGAACTAAAATAGCCTAGCAATATGAACAAGAAACATCATGAATGTTGAACAGCAATTTGTGGTAGATAAATTTAGCCCCAGCTTTCCAGCTCTCAGCAGAAGATTCACGATTTTGGTTCTCTGGCCAAATCTGAAATTCAGAATACACAAACTGGAATTGAAATAGCAAGCAGCAGAACAGAAAATGTTTTGAGCATTTTTACTTGATTCAAATTCACAGCTATTTTTGGAGGCCTTTTTCTTGCCAGTTTATAGATAAAATGAAGTTATTTAAACCATTTTTGTTTAGGGGAGCCCATCTAGATTAGAACCCGAGGCACACTCAAAGAAAACTTGCCTCTTGAAGTTGGCCTCTAACACGGTGCTTGTATGTTTTTTTTCCTCTCATATTCAATGCTTCAAGTAAAAAAATGTAAATATCCAAGTGCTTCTTGTTTGTAGTATTTAAAAATGTTTCACGTTCACCTGCCCAGTTACAGGGCTTGCTATCAAGGTCTCAGAACATCTGAAACAACACGCTAGTCTTAAGCCTGTAGAGGAAGACAAAAACCTTATAAAGATTGTAATCTACCACTTCTTCATTTGATCCGTCATGCTGAATACTTCAGACCAGTTGAATACTTCACTAGCTCTTCTGCTTTTCCACATCACATCCAAGGGATTCCTTAGTGAATCACTAAACACAGACAAAGAACTCTGCCACAACCACACCTGACCAACAGGAATCTGTGTGTCAGCATGTAGGCATCCCAGGGTTCATTACACAGTGACAGTCTATTTTTGAGTACACTGAATAATAGAAAGTACTTTCAAGGTCAAACCAGAAGTGAGGAAAAAAGAGAGGATATCAGAATTTTTCACAGATGTTGGTCACACACTTATATGATGATTATACTCCTAGTGTAACTATGTTCTGTCACAGTCAGCATCGCTGAATTCTTGTATGACTTTGAAGATGCACGGGGTACTATCTCTGCCCATCACTCACTGGCTGTACTCCTTGCAATTGCTATCACAGGAGAACGCAAACGAGGCAGCTCCATCAGACTCTGATGTGGTTGCTACCAGAGCAGGGAAACCTTACATCAGGGCACGAGGTTTTTTAAGGTGAGGAGAAACATATGGTGAAGAGATACACTTGCAGACCCTGAGCACAAGGGAGCTGAAGTTTGGATGACACCAGTGATCTGAAATGACAGCGGACCCTTTCCTTTCTTAGCCCAGTGCAGTGAGCAGCAGCACCAGAAAAGCAAGAGCATCGCATTTAGTGACACTGCAGTTGAATTTCTGGTCTCCTGAGACAGGACAGAAGTGAGTGCATTCACTGTCAGAAAGCACAGGTGCTGCAAGCTTAACATGCTTCCATCTCACTGCACTGTTTTTCAATGCACAATGATCAATTCTTCATATAACCAGGAGAGCAACTTAATATACAATACACAAAATCACTCTGCATGTTTGCACGTGTATCAAGCAGATGGTACAGTTTCTCTATATTAATTACACTTTCATATTTCTATTCAAGTTCATAGCATCAGTCAACTACTAACAAGACCCCTAACTACAACCCCTAACTGCAGTGACTGCATATTTATGTTGACTATTCATAACTAAATAAAATTCTCAAACACATCAATTGATAGTAAATACACATAGCAACATACAGCTTGTGTATAGTGACATCATTGGAGGATTGTATCCCTGATATAAAATTTTATGCTAAATAGAAGACTTTTGAAAATACACAAGTAAATCAATGGTTATCTGAACAAATAAGCAGGCAGCTTCATTCCAGCCTACCGTGGCAGCCTGAGTAACTGATCTGGACACTGCCTAATTCTCAACAGTCACTTATGTCAAAAGTCTTTTTAGCAAATGTCATACATTTCGAGTAGACTTCTCCTCTTTATTCAACCCAAGTTTCAAGCATTAAGCAAAAATTTTAAAAATTGTTTTGCACAGCAGTTGTTGGGTTGTACTTGCCTCTTTCTCCACTTGTCCTTAACCTACTGTGATTTTAAATTCATAATATTTAAAAGAACATTGACATTGAGATCAGTTAAATAAACAGTCTGCAAAGCATGTGTCTTTTGTAAGTAAATTATATTTTCATCCTTTCTATTTTATATTATGCTTCTAGGGAAGAATTTAACCCAGGACAAGGACACGTTGAAATTGTGTGACCATTTTGTTGACTTTAAGGGGAAGTACTTTTCAATGGAGGCAATCCTGTATTGTTAATATTGCCTTTAACTTTACTTTTGAGATCTGATGGCATACATTACTGGATATTAAATGATAACATAAATAATAAAATATTGAGCATTAAATAATAAAAGGCTGTGTCATTATACAAAAACACAGTGCTGGTATTCAGTTTTCAAATGGAATTTGTCAAAGGCATAAACCTAAGATACTACAAAAAATGAGAAAAAGTCTTATTCCACTTTAATTTACATACTGTATTTCTTAACACATTTCAAAAGCAAATTGAAGTAAGCACTAGCAAGTGGATTCAGATACAAATTTGAACTTTGCAACTTCTCTGCAAAAGTCTTTTAAGTATTAACAGTTCAATCACACAAGCGGCAATGCATTTTATTTTAATATATCTTTATTAACTAGCATCAATACAGATTAGCTCCCTCAAACTACTCTTCTGAAAAGACAGAGGAAGGACCACACACAGATGGCATAAACTTTACAATTTCAAATAACCAGAGTTCTTTATTCTTTCTACATTCTGCCAGTCTCATTTTCATGAGTCCTTCAGACACGTACATTAAAGGCAATAACAACTGAATTTTGGAAAAACACAGATGCTTTTTTATCTAGAAAACAATCAATCCATCAATCCCATACCATTTTGTTTCCATACATACATTACTGAGAACGGTTTTTTCACAAGCCAATTTCACAAAACACTTTGCAGTCTTATTCAAATTAGTAAAAAGAAATTGGTGTCCCTTTTCTTTTTTGGGTCATAAGTTCCTTGGCTTTTCAAAAATACATTTGAAAAGCCACTGGGAACATTTCCTCCTCAATAAGGCTGTGCAGTGGGCAGCTGCAGGAGAAAAAGGAACAAGAGAGAGGTGAAGTTGGCAGATACTAATAGGAATCTCCACCAGGAACTTCATTACAAGATGCCTGTGACGTGGTCATCAGTCACTTATTCATGAAACAGACTTCAGGCTTGGGAATCTGGGCAGTAACAGAACAATCAGAAAAAAAGCAGACTTTTGGAAGCAAGAAGGAAGAATATTTTACACAAACTCAACACAAACTTCCTTCCCAGGTATAATCACCATTATGGTTGACGACCCTGCACATAGCAGGGGGGTTGAAACTAGATGATCATCATGGTCCTTTTCAACCCAGGTCATTCTATGATTCTATGAATCTATAACACATCTCAGAGTAGTGTAACTCCACCTATAATGATAGCGGAAACCAAATAATTTTATGTCTTTAGGTATTTAGGACTAGAGGGAATGGTTTCAAGCTGTGCCAGGGAAGATTCAGGCTGGATATTAGGAAATACTACTTCTCTGAAAGAGTGGTCAGGCACTGGAATGGGCTGCCCAGGGAGGTGGTGGA
>JACDJE010000009.1:1722607-1767173 GCA_016647715.1 Pavo muticus
CTAATTGAGACGGATAAATCAAACAAAGTGGAGAGAGAGAGTTAACGGAGCACTTGCCTCTTCGTTGGGAATCCAAAGAAGCAGCCCCACCCCCAGCCCGTCCCTTAGTGATGTGTAGGGACAGGTAGCCGGATTAAAGTGTTAACACTTTAACTCCCAATGCACTACATGATGTTATGATGTGGAATACTAAAAAACCAAAATCACAAAACCGTGACAGTATTGCATTACACAATAGTTAAAAAGTTACCCTACAAATGGTACCCATCATTAGCAGCATACAGACTGACCCATGAGGGATATATACTATCTAATTCAGCTGTGCACTGTAACACTCACTGACCCATGTGTCTTTGACAACTTCAACTTCTAATGCACAAGCACTGAATGGAGCTGAGTTCTAGAACAGAAGTTTTCAACTGAAAGTATCTTTTGACTGACAGAAACAGAAAGCTGAAAAATGAAGGGCAGGCCAAGGAAAATCATGGAAGCTGAACGTCACCACTAAATTTTGTTGCAGGAAAATCAAAAACATTTTTTTCTTTTAAATTTAGAACCTACAATATATTCAGCCATAATCAAGAACACATGACCAAAACCAGACATAGATATAAATTAGATATAACAATGTCTTAATGTCAAGTTTATAAAAAGTTCATAACAGGTGAAAGTAGTTCTGGATTTTGTCCTTTTCTTCCTTGACAAAATCAGATACCGTTGTCAAATTATTAAACTACATCAGAGCACCAGATGCCCAAACATTTATGTTTATGTCTGCAGTGAATACGTTTACTTACATCTAAAAATGAAAAAAAAACAACTTATCAGAAAATATCAGAAGATTCTCCTTACATTACCAAAGAATTAATGTTGAGTCACTTGTTTCCTTGTATTGCCAAAGTTAAGCAAAAGACCTCTGCCATTTCGCTTGTTACAGAAAACTTCCTCAGCAGGTGTAAATGTGCTGTGAAAGCTAGAACAAAAGGAGTGCACTCAGGCCAAGCCAACCCACCAAATGTTTCAGCTGCACATGAAGGCACACAGTTCTGTACTGGTAAAGCAGCCACCATTAGTGCCATTAGCTTCCACTGTCACAGACACATTTATCCAAGCCTTATTTCTCCATGCAAGCTTCTCTCTTGTTTATCTGAAAGCCTGACACATTCCTGATTGTTCTGAACAACCCTGTTCTTTAAGAGGTTTCAAGCTTATAATAAGAGATTTTTGGTTTCCTTTTTTTTCCTTAAGCTAGCTCACAAACTATTCATTTATATTTCCTACATCCCAATTACCACAACAGCAAGCTATTTCATAACTTCCCATAAGCTGCTCTAATTACTCTACTGCTACTACAGCCTCTTCATTTACTGCCACTTGAGTCTTCTCATGGTGTCTCCCATACATCCTCCAGGTTAAGTGGATATTCACTGTTCTTATAAACAGCTTTTTCTGGTGAAATCTTTCTTGTCTAACCCACTTGTGCACACCTGTGCAGAGGTTGGGCTGAAGCCAAAACCACCACCTCAGAATTTGCTTGAATCTGATCCCAGCAGCTGCCTGCAATGCTGACCCAAAAGGCTATTTAAGTAAGTGTAAAGAACATTTCTAGAGGTAACCATAGATGCCTTCTAATATCATATATATATATATATATATATTTTTTTTTTACAAACTCCATTTCATCATAGTTACAACAAACTTTAATTCTAGCTGCACAGAACGTTATAAGATAATATTATTGCAGCCCTAATTACTACAGCTCATTGACTCTGACCAAAGACAAAGATTGTGGTGGAGTGGTGGGGGATGTGCGGAAATCAAGGCAAGTGTTTTTCTTGACCTTCAATTTCCAATAAACAGTTCCCAACACACAGGATTTCCTGAGAACAGCTGTTGGCTGACACACTTCTTCGCCTCCTACGTTTAATGTAGGTTTTTCTTTTATAGGATTGATTGAAGTACAGCTTTATTTTTTAAAAAGTCTCTCATTAAACCCAGAAGTTTAACCAACTTACTAGGGGTTTTAGCTTATGTATATAGCAAAATTTTGGAACTAAATAACTTTCTCACTCATGTAGGAATGGCACTAGTAAAACAAACTGCCTGCTTTGTAGATGAATCCCCCCACAAAGAGGAACTACTTGTTAAAGTGAAAAAAAAAAAAATATTGCTGTAAGCTGCATTGTTTCAAGTGGCTTCAAGAGCAAAGTCTTGGCTACACACAGAACTGTGAGTACAAATGTCTCCTGCATGACCAATTTCTTTAAAATGAAAAACTGAACCAAACACTCCAAAGCACCAGAAGCATGACTCCACTTTAGACTTCAAATGAAGGCCTGAAACTCTGCATCCTTGGTGATTGCTCTTTTTGCTGGGTTTCAGAGGCTGGGAGCACTTCCACTCAGTGCTCTTGAAAGGCCTCAAGAGGAGCTGCAGGAAGCCTTTCATGTGTGTTTCACCTGATACAGCTACCGGAGCTGCATCAGGACCTTCCTTTTTCTATCTTACTTATAATTTTAAAAAGTAGCATCTCCTGTACTCAGGGAAAATCTGGACATGATCAAGTGAGATTGACCGAATCACGAAGAATTTACACACACAGAATTTACAGTTAGAAATGTTCTAGTGACTAACAGGAATATTCCATGTTGGTCTAGTCTGAAAAATACACTTATATTCAGATTCACTAAATCATACCTCCAAGCAAAAATTATGCAGGAAATACTTTTTGTGTGGCTCAAATGAAAACAGTTGCAGAGTTCTGCTCCAAAGCATTCTGGAATAACTACAGCAAAACAGAGAAGTACTATCAGGTTTTGCATCAAAGGTGAAAAAATAAAACCTAAAAAGTTCATTTTGTATCTCTGCTCAATTCCAGGACTTCAATAGCATCCTTCCAGGAAACGCACAGTAAAATCCCGTGTATTTTTTCTACTCACAATTTCACTTTCACATCCACTGAGAATAAGTCAATTTTCAGGTATATAATGCACACACAACATTTTATTTATATTTCTGTGATCTACTGCACTTAAACAAAGATGTAAGAAATTATAAACAATGTATATCACTTCAGTCGAGCTTTCCAGGATTTTTACTCTGGCTCTTGTAAATGAATATTTCAGTTGACACCGCTTCATTGTCAGTAATTTCTACTAAATTGAAGTGAGTTTTAGTTAAAGAACAAAGAAATTCACTAAAGGCAGGCAGCATTCTCTCATCATACTAGGAAATACAGAAACCTATTTAAATTTGCCTCCTAGCTCTGGCACTGGAAAATAAATCCTCCTTTCATAAGGAGTTTCTTATGAGCTTTGTTTCATCATTGCTATTTCTTGTATCCTTCCCTCCATTGTTGTTCTTGTGTTCTTTTCTCTTTTGTTTGTTTGTTCTTACTATTTCAGCTTGAACTGAACTGTATTTATTTAGATGTTCTGTAAGATAAGCCATGCACTTGGGTTAGTAACAAATTTAAGTCTGCCTAGCTCTAAGAACCCCCATTGAATACATATAGTTCCACTGTAAAATATACCTAGCTATAGTACCAAATAATTTTTGCAACTCATTAAGAAGTGATTAAGATGAATGTGCCTATCTTAGCACTTTCGTGAATCCAGAGCTACTTTGGAAAAAGCAGCTACAAAATTCAAGCTAAAAATGACAAAGGATAATTGAATGAAAATGCAGCATTTATAAGTTGCCAACATTTGTTACAGTGAGCTCACACGCAGTTAAAACTCTGCTGTGATTAACGTAAAGCTTCCCTGGTTATACCACCAGCAGCAGACACCTTTGTATTGCTCCTCAGCTATGAAAGCCCATTAAATGGAGCTTCCATAAAGCATTTCTGCTTTTCCATTTAGTACTGTCCAGTGCTTTCAGAAGTGATTTCTATAAATGAACAAATCCACAAATGAACTGTAGCTTGAAAAACATGAGTTGCAAGGCAAATTGTAATCTCTGCCAGTATTTTCCTGATTAACTAGAGAAATGACATGAAAACAGTAAGATGCACTTGGACTAAGAGAACTACTGCGCATAAGAAGGCAGAAGGCTCATTAAGGAAGTCATAGGTTTGGTAACTACTGCAAAACTAATATTTGGGAGAAATGCTAAGGATTATCAACTAAACAACTGCTCAATTGCTCTTGTAAAAAGAGGAGGATGTGCTAAGACACAGGACACAGCAGCAGCACTGTCTTCTGAAAGATTGTCTACTCATCCCAAGGGAGATCTGTAGAGTACTGAACATCATACTTCTAAGAAATACATAGAGAAATTTAAGACCAAGTTGGGTTTTTTCTTTTTTTTTCTTTTTTTTTTTTCTTTTTTCTTTTTTTTTTTTTTTTTAAATATGGATCAAACCAGATTAAGGATACAGAAAGAGACTAAGAGATAACTCAAGTCTGATGTGTAAAGAACTGATCAACCTTTTAAATTATTATTCTAGGCGAACACTGGAACACAGTATTTAATTTAGGCTATGAACATCCTTTGTTGGCAGTTTCCAAGGACAGGTGTGCTGTTTAGGGTTATGGCTCCCGTTCTGTGAGAAGAACTAGGTGATAGTCTGTATTTCCAAACAGATACTTTTATGACTACACGACCCTCTAACTAAATACAAGATTTAGCCGGTACAGTTGCTGCAAGAGCATCCTATAAAAGAGCTCTGTTCTGACACTCTTGCCAAAGCTGAATCTTACATCACTGGAGCAGAAAAGTTACACTAAACACTTGCAATCAATGCCAGAATGATAGGGACACATCTCCAGCATTGTCTGTATTTTCAAAAGAAGCCTTTCCTGCCAGCACAGTACTTCACAGTAATGGCCTGCTTCTGTACTTCTGCTTTGTCTGTGACACTGCTCTGCAAACAAATCCTGTTCTTATCTTCCTAGCTGTAGAAGATGCTATCCATCTTCTACTTCCTGCAAACTATTCTGGGAAACACACAGAATACAAACATGTACTTTTCTGAAAGAGATTGCGAAAGAAGCCAAAGAAGTAACTGGCTTCAAAACTGGGTGAACAAATGTCACCAGCTTATGTAAAAAGAGTGATACAAAAGGAACACACAACCCAGCCTGCTCCTCTTCCTGCAGGCTCAAAGCTGTGTCAAAGGATAAAATCGGCACACCTGCATATAGGACGGGAGCAAACTCTAGAAATGTCAGACGAAAGGACTTACAAAGACAAGGCACCGCGCGCCAGCACAGGCTGTCACACGAGGAAACGCGGTAGACGGGACAGCCTCACCCAGCTACCCCGCACGCGATGCCCGCCTCAGTGCCACGGCACGGCTGCAGCCCAACCCGCCACCACGCGGCGGCAGGGCGCGCCCGCAGGCGCAGCGAGGGGAGCTGCGGGGCAGCCCAGGGAGCGGGTAAGCCGCTCTGCTCCCGGTGCTCCGCCGACAGAACCGGCAGCTATTTCACTGGATTAACCGGGGGTGAAATCGCATGTAAAAGTTAGCATGCTTGTCACATATCCAATCTTCTCTACTTCCAGCAAGTTCTGCTCATTTCTTCTGGGTCCCATCCAGACCCGTCCAAAGTTATCAGCAGATCGGTGTGATGCTCTGGGTGGGAGCAATGAGGGAATTGGCTCTGAAGTAGGGAACGCTGTCAGTGTGCTTGAAGCCAGCAGCTGTTTTAGCCCAGAACTGAGGGTAACATCCCTCGCACAGTCACCCTCTATCCTCAGGAGGAAACAGCTCCACTATTAAGTTCATTTCCTAGAAAATTCACGTTCCTCATTAATTTATCCATGGCTATTAATCCCACGAAACTAAAATCCTTTTCAAATAGTTTGTGTATCCCTCCCTCTAAAAAAGTTAACACATTTATCACTGACCCCAGCAACAAGATTCAGAAGCTTTAAAAAAGATACATTTCTATTTATCTCTGGTGAAGATTGTTGTACACATCTGTGCCTAACATTTTCGGGACTGTTTTGTCACTTTACGAACTGCAGCATAGACTTCCATTGCTTTCAGAACGTGCTGGGAAAACTGTGGCTGGCACAGAATGCCTGCGGCAAGATTAATTACCAGCACAGAGAACAGCCGCTGCCATGCTGCCCCTTCTTCAGTGTCTGCCCTGATTTCTTAAAGTTTCAGGCTCATTTACAAATGATTATTCTAATTTGGAACATCCTGTAAAGCCATGCCAGTCCTTATTTGTTTGAGGAAACATGGGTCCCCTTATACTTTTCATTGACAGTTTATGTTCTCTATAGCTTAGTCTATTAATTATCTGCAAATAGAAACACAAGCTGGCAGACATCAGAGCTGTTGTACATTCTGCCTCATTGGGACTGCTGGGCTAGACATCCAGCAGTCTGTTATGTGAGTTTAAGAACAAATGAAACATTTTTGAGGATTTTCTGCAAGCTTTTAAGTGCATCTGAAAATATCCTTCTGCCTGCATCCCTCTCCCCGCACTAAGTTTGTTACACATCATTATTAGAGACTCTTTATAGGAGATTTATTGTACTGTGATATACAGTGAAGACTGAAGTACAATCTCAAGTAGACAACAATGCTGCCTCACGGAGTGACTGAACTCAAAAAAACCACTACCATCAGAAGGCAGAAGAGATGAGAGCAAATGCTAATAAGCTCACCATATTGATGGGAGTAAATAGACTGAAAAATGTCTAGCAACAACATATGCATTCAAAAATTATAAATGTGCTGGCTAAATATTAGCTCTCTGGACCTTATACCAATAATAATTACTTGAAATCAGGGCAAGAATAAAAAACTAACTCCTTGCAGTTATATCTTCTCAATTGAAAATACTAAAGGCAACATAAAACACACACCAGTGCTTCTAATTGCAGTGTTATACTGATCTATTTTCAACAATTTTCAAGAAAATATTTTTCTGGGTTCCACATTCTTACTGTAACTGCTCCTCCCTACTTCCTCATTTCCCGTTTCAGTCCTCACAGATCTTCCTCAGACCTAGGAACACCATCTCAAGGAGACACTGAAAAAATTCATGTCAGCCAACACAAAGCGCTTGGTTGTGGTATTTTGTTCTCTCCTCTCTCCCTTCCAGTGGTCAAATAGACTTTTTCAAAACACAAGCCTTTTTATAATCATAACAATGAAAGAGCACTGACTGAAATCAACAGCTGCGTCAGAGGAATGATTTTCTTACTCAGGAACAGCCACAACCACTAGAAACTCATATTAGATTACATCTCCCTCCACATATCTGTCAGTTATTTGTAAAAAGTACTGCAAACATTTGAGACAACCTCTATTTAGTAATCTGAATAGTTCTGGATTAAGAATTGTCGCTATTAAATTTACACTATATGTATTATAATACGACATAAGTTTGATGCATAAATATAAAATTAACAGAGAGAAGCAATTACTAGATTTTTAATACTTACAAAGGCAACAGAGACAGGGTCAGATCCAGCATGATACTGAAAACGCCAATCAGCTGGCACTAGCTAGGAGTCGATGAGTCATCTAACTGTGTAGAGTGAAAAATAATAAAGTGAAATAAAAATCTCTAGGCAAGATAGGAATCTAAATAGTTTCTTCTTTAAGTCTCCAACATGCAAGTTCTGTGTTATCCTCAGACCTGAGGCTGGCCTCTCCAATCACACAGTCAGGATTTTTTTTCTAGCCAGAAGACAGTTACTGAATTAAGTTCCTCATAAGGCCTTGGCCATCCAGGCTCTGAATCATCAGCTTTCAGCCCCGCAGCCCAAGGGTCTTATTTGTTTATTTATTTTAAACAGGACCAGCATCACCTTCAATATGAGCTGAGGGATGAGATGCTCATGCATCTGTACCTCAGCAATAAGATAATCTTCCTCTGAAAATCCACGTGTGTTTGCAAGAGTGTGAGAACGTGTGATTGGCCATATGTTAAGTGCACAAACCTTATTAGGCTACTGACTTAGTAAGCTTTACATTGTCTCCAACATTTAGAATATTTTAATATCATGACATGACATGACATATTACCGTTCATGTAGGAGCTATAATAATAGCTATTATTACTGATAGGAAAAACAGTTCCAAATCAGTAAGCCTCATGCCTCCCCAGTACATCTTGCAGGGATCCAAGGCCTTGGCCTGATACAATAACCAAGATGGTTTACTAAGCTGCTGCGCTAAGCAGAGAGCAAAAGCCCTAGGGCCTTCACAGGAGGAACTGCTGAAGTCAGGGCTGCTGGCTACTCTGTTACTCAGCAGAATAACACACGGCCATGGAACAGTATACAACCCTAAGAACACAACAGGCTGTGGGTAGAAAACAGCAAGTGAGCAACATCATGGTTCTGGTTTGGCAGGACAAAGGCCAACATTTCCCTCCCTCCTCCTAGCCATCAGCCTGCTAGCCAGAGTTCTTTGGTCTTCTTATCATGGACAGTGAGCATACTAATCCTTACATTAGTATATAATTAAATCCTAGTTATCTATTGCACGTGTTACCAATACATAATTACATCATATTTTTAACAGCCTGCCCACAGATTCTCTTTCCAAGTACCTTCAGTTGTGCACAAGACAATCCCAAAATAAAGAGTAACAACACCAAATTTTCAAAAGATTTAAGGAGATTAAGCATTGAGTTTTTCAAAACAGATCCAAATCCTAATAGGATTTGTGACTGTTAAGAAATTAAGATGCTTCTAAAAATTCACAGTTACCATTTACACATGTAAATAACTTGGAAAAAAATCACAGAATCACTAAGGTTGGAAAAGACCCACAGGATCATCCAGTCCAACCATTCACCCATCACCAATGGTTCTAGCTAAACCATGTCCCTCAACACAACATCCAAACACTCCTTGAACACCTCCAGGGTCAGTGACTCCACCACCTCCCTGGGCAGCCCATTCCACTCTTTCAGAGTAGTAGCATTTCCTAACGTCCAGCCTGAACCTTCCCTGGCACAGCTTGAAGTCATTCCCTCTAGTCCTATCACTAGTCACACGAGAGAAGAGGCTGACCCCCAGCTCACTACAACCTCCCTTCAGGTAGTTATAGAGAGCAATAAGGTCTCCCCTGAGCCTCCTCTTCTCTAGACTGAACAATCCCAGCTCCCTCAGCCGCTCCTCATAAGGCCTGTGCTCCAGACCCCTCACCAGCTTTGTTGCCCTTCTCTGAACACGCTCCAGGGCCTCGATGTCTTTCTTACAGCGAGGGGCCCAAAACTGAACACAGTACTCGAGGTGCGACCTCACCAGTGCTGAGTACAGGGGGACAATTACTTCCCTGTTCCTGTTGGTCACACTATTTCTGACACAAGCCAGGATGCCATTGGCCTTCTTGGCCACCTGGGCACACTGCTGGCTCATGTTCAGTCTAGCATCAGTCAACACCCACAGGTCCATTTCCTCTACGCAGTCTTCCAGCCACTCTGCCCCAAGCCTGTAGCGTTGTCTGGGGTTATCGTGGCCAAAGTGCAGGACCCGACATTTGGTCTTGTTGAATCTCATCCCATTGGCTTCAGCCCAGCTATCCAGCCTATCCAGATCCCTCTGTAGGGCCTTGCTACCCTCAGGCAGATCGACACTTCCAGCCAGCTTGGTGTCACCTGCAAACTTACTGAGGGTGAAAACACGTATTGCAGGTCTGATTTCATGTCTAAACAGTGCATGTAGAAGGGGTTAAAAAGTCTTAAGTTCAACTAAAAATGCTGATAAGAAAAACCTGAAATCTCTCTCTTTACTGAGGAAAGGAACATACTCTCTTTATTGAAGGAAGGGTATTTTCTTCACTGGCTGGCAAAGCACCCGCACAGACTGCCCAGAGGAGATGTTCAAGGACCGGTGAGATGGGCTTTGGCAAGCAAACCTAGGGGGAAGTGCTCTCACCCATGGCAAGGGGTGGAATTGGATGAGCTTCTAGTTCCTTCCAACCCAAACTACCCTGTGATTCTATGATTCCATGCAAGATAGTTTGTGGAAATTCAATCATCTAAGTTTAAGGAAACTGGTCCCACATGACTGCCATCTGGTCACGCTGCTCACAGAACTGATATAGAAGAGCTTTAGATGAGGACTGAGAATGTGTGTGGGAAAGGCTATGCAAATTGTTTACTTCTTGAGTCTAAAGCACTCTGTACTCATCTCCTGCTAGCATATTTACCAGTTTGTTAAGCATGGTCAGTCTTTTTCTGCTTGTTCTTGACTGTTTAAAATTTCAAGAAATTACAGATCGAATCAATCAACTCTTATTGCTAAAAATATAAAAAGGACCTTGCCTTGAAAGAAATGGAAATAGCATAACCAGCTATTCACTAAACATCCAACCATTATTATGTTCTTCTAAGGATCTCACTCATATTCACTTCTCAGGAGACCCAGTGTTTTCTGGGATCATGAATATGTAAAAGCTCAGTTCTCTACAGGTTTTCTTAAACTCATTTTACAAGAGACTTATGTATTATCTTTTTTTTTTTTTTTTTTTTTTTTTTTTTGCAGTGGCAGTTCATTCTCTGACTTTTATTCTTTCTGCACATCCAGTTTTTTAGCATACTTGGTTCTGCACTTTTTTTTTCCTGCCATGCAGCAAGTATGCAGTAAAATTTTGCATACGTTGCATACTCTGCGCACACTGGTTTGCGTGACTATAGTCATAGAGTAGCCTCTGTGATATAATGAGGAGAAGAGGAGGTGTGCAGGGAAGATTATTTCTGCACAAAAAGAAAGCAGATAGTAAGAAAGACACAGGAATACTAGCAAAGTGCCTCAGTGAAGCAATAATCAGAACTGCAAGGTCACAACCATGGCACTAAAACTAATTTCAATACTGCATTTCATTACTATTAAAAACACATGCATTGAATTACTGATAACTCTGATCGTAGTGCACTGTATTCAAATACTGGTCTGTCTCTAGAAATATTATCCAATATCATCAGCGGCCCATTATCAGGAATGGCAGAAACAGCAGGTCCCTGAAGATGAGCTGTGCAGTGCATCACACACAAAAACGAGACAACGTTCTCAGTTTCATCTGCAATCTAACCTTCATTTTACTAGCCTATTCAGGGTGGGTAATTTCTGCCTTTTACTGAGACAAGATTTTGTGTACTGTCATTAGTTTGGAGCTTTTCCTGAGGATTTTGAAGCTGTAGTGTAAGACAGCTACAAATGCTTTAGCCGTACAGATATTTAGCTCAATACTAATTTTCTTAATATATTCTAAAGCCTACCATTAGACCACTTAAAAGTAGAAGCTCTATTTTTCAGGGAAAAGAATACACACCTGCTTTTTATTTCTTTATGACATTCCTTTTTCATTTTTGTATAGTTTTGAGTAATTTTTTGTTACATAAACTCATTGCTTAAGAAATGTTAATAATATTAGCCATTTTCTAAAACTCTAGCTTGAGGGTTTAGAGCTAAAAACAAAATACTGTGTAGTAGCCTTGGCAGGAAGGAAAAGGGCAGGCAAAACAAGACTTCAAACAACTCTATTCATTATACATGAAGTACTTCATCTTCCTCAGTGTGCTACGTCTGAAGTCTTTGAGCAATACATGTTTTTTATTTTTTTAATTTATTTTTCTCATTTTTCATTTTAAAAAAGAAGGGGCAAAATATATTGTAATGGTAAAGGAAGTGATATTATAAACCACTTTACCGCCATAGAAGCAGCAGCATTCATTGATGCACAAGATGTATATCTCAGTGTATCGTGCAAAGGACAGAAAAATACCACCTGGAATCCTAAAGCAGTATTTTCTTTAACATTTAGGAATGGAAAAATACCCCACTGCCTGCGAACTTAAATCACTTTTCTTCTTTCCTTGCAGTATCAATCCAGTTGTAGTAATGTTTTATGTGCTGACTACAGGCATTTTACTGTATTTTTTCCCATTTTAGGTGTTACTCTAATGAGAAAGATGGTTACCCAGCATTGGATTCTGGTATTTATTTCGAGTTACCTTTCCTCTAATATTTTCATAGTTCAGAGCAGAGAATAATCAGAGCTTAGCTGATGAAATAGAAATATTCTCTACATTTGTAACTGTAGCAAAACAAATAATGCTTCTGTGTGTACATGGTCTTATTAAGTCTTGTAATATTCAGACAATCTTTCTTACACACAAAGAGCCATTTTCATTGTGCAAAATCTAAAGGTTTTTCTAACACTCATTTTTTCTCCTCAATATTTCATTTAACATCTTTACTGCTGACAAGTGAGCTAACATTTTCATAATTGTTTTCTAATAGCTAAATTAAGAGTGTGTTGTTGCACAGATTGTGCCTTACTGTGACTTTGTGAATGTTAAATTTTATCTGTCATTTTATCGTCCATCACATAGAGTGAGGTGTGGTGCGACTGTCGGCAGACAGCATTAGCTTTGACTACCAAGAAAAACCATTCAGATAGCCAGAAGAATAGACTGCCACAATATTCAGTCTTTCCTCCCTCCCTGAGTAGCAGCAGTAAGAGCATATAGCCCTGGAGATCCTGCTGCCCCAAAATCCAAACAAAAAATTGCTTGACCCTTTTGTTCCTTTGATCTACTATATATCCACACTCAACTACCTTACCATATGCCTGATGCTTTCTAACTTTAGTAAAGTACTCAGATTTTTCTTAGTGCTACCCCATCTGTGAAACATAGATGGCTATCCTAAAAAGGCATCCAGAGAACAGCAAAATCAGGACACTATCTTGCTTGCCAATTATCAGCTTTGTATGAAATACTTCACTGAATTAGTAAGGATCCAATATTAACAATGATTAATAACTTACTTTCTTGACTGCGCAGTCAAAGAAAGACAGTGCAAGAAGCAAGACAGTAAGTGCATCAGTCAGACCACTAAGGAAATCCTGCAGCCAGGTACACTATGTATTACAAGTTCATCTAGACGTATCTGAATTCATCTTCCCAAAAAGCTCCACATATAACTTTGCTTGAATTTTAATGCAGAATCTGCAAATCACTTGAATGCTGTTCAAATTTATCAAAGTGTTATAAACTTGAAAATGGAAGTTTGCCTCATTTACATTCCTCTCTGCACTTTCTCCAACTGCCTGAATTGCTGCCTGAACAAGCATTTATAGCACTTTTCATATTATATACTATGTATGATGCTGTTTCCGTCAAAAACAAACAATAAAATGAACAGCAAGCTAAAACCAGACGAAATAGTCTCATCATTTTTCTAAGTTGTATCTTTGTCTGAATTTGAACAAAAAACAATATGCTACAAAATACTTCAGTTGACCAGTAAATTGGATATGTTCTGTACTAAGCATAATACGTATTACAACTGGATAAACCATTGCAGTGCTGAAACAATCAACAACATCCTGGACTCACATAGTTATGAAACACTGAATTAATTTGAGGGGAGGCTTGAATATTATGTTAGATATTTTTCACTGAAAATAAAAAAGGGGGAAATACTGCAAAAGTTGTCTGTTAAGTCTGAGAAAAACCTCAATTCTTGGTGCTCTCATTTCAATAACAGTAGATTAGAAACCTAGACGGAAGGTTTTTGTCTACTGGGCTGGACATAGAGAGTTGGGTTTAATGCTGAACTCTGTTAAGACTTCCTGTGACATTCAAGTTTATCTTTATTTCCAAAATTTTCACAAGTAAAACAGAGTTTTGAGGCTTAAAATAAACACAAGAAAATCCTGAGTAGGTAACATAAATGTTGAGTACTTGCTTCACATTTACCTTCCTTGTGAACGGTGTCATTTTATATAAAGAATTTCAATCTTTTTTACAGTCTTACACATTGAGTGTAATGTACACATGCTAAGATGCCATGAGATCTGATGAAATGTGGAAAAAAAATCTCAGTATATAAGATTTTTACACAGTAATGATTATTATTCATATTATTATATATGATTCTCATATTATTAATCTTCATAAGAAGCAATCTCAAACCACTGTAAAAATAATTAAGACTCACATAGTAGCTACATAGTGACACATTTTTCTTGAGTTTATATCACGCCTTTTAAAATAGCGTCCAGTGTAAAGATTACAAGCCTTCTGTTTAATGAGTTTAATAAATGGCAACCTTAAAGGTGATGAGGAATGTGTTGACAACAGGAAACATAAATTAGCTGTTCTTATCTATTCCCAGATGTCTGTTCAGAGCATTTATCCTGCCACATTAGTTGTAATACCCTTAACAATGACCAAAAAAAGTGTATATAAATATATGTACTTCTATATATAAAGAATTTATATTAAAGAATAAACAAGATTATATCTAAGGTTTATTTGCCAAAGCTTTTAGATTCGTACAAAGGTTCACTTTAGATTAAAATACACAGAAATTGACTGCCATGTAGAACTTTTTAGTCCAAATCATCAGCTGTAGACAAACTAGTATTTATGAGTGAAGATAAACAAGAATTCTGTGTAAATCAATCATTTGCCATTGTTCATCCTAACTAAGATCAGGAGAAATACTTCTACTGACTTCATAAGAAGACTGGATTACAAGAGACTTTGGACCAAATCCTACATGTAGTTGAAATGGGCAAGATGCATCAAGACTTCCTAAACTTCCTAACCCTATTATTCAACTATTAAACCAGGCCTCATAATCAGAGCAGTTAAAAATGTTGTTTCATTTGAACTAAAAGAGGCGAGAAACCAACTGAAAAAGCAAAATGTGATCAAGTAACAATGGCATTGTTTTTAGTGATCATCCATATGCAGAAATTTTTCAGGACAGCTTAGCTGATGACAAACGTGGTACCCATGTATTCTGTCTGATAGCGACCTCATTTTTGACATTAAATGTTAGAGAAATTACAAAGTATTTCCCATTTCCAAAAGTTGTGAAAAGCTCAAGAAAAATTTATCTAAAAAATAAAACCATTAAGAATACATGTATTGATTTCAGAAGTGATAATGCTGATTTACTACATAAGAGGTAGTTATATCTAGGGCGTGGTATTTGTCCAAACAGACACTAAACAAGACAACTGCATAAAACTTCAACTATGCCATTAACCAGTCAATAAAATCTTACACAGAGGTTTTTAGCAAGGAAGAATGGGAGACAGCCATGCAATATTGTTATGGAACTTCTGAGGCTGTTTCTTCAATTTATATATTTGAAAAGTTCATCTGTCTGGGATTATACAGCCTTAGTAAATGAAAGTAATTTATAATGCAAGATTAGTGTGTTACTTTAGGTTATATGAAAATGTAATTTCTTTTCTTCCCCCCCAAAAGAAAATTGTTTCTCCTCTATGCATTATTTACCATCTTAAACCTTCAAGCCATTGCTTTTTGCTGCAAGCTTATAAATCATCTCTTCTACATCTACATCTACCCCTTAAAAAGCATACCAAATAGGACTTGTTATATGGTATCTCTCTAACCGTAATTACCTTACCGGATATTCTGTAAATACTTGACCATAAAAGCATTTTTCATCCGCAGACTAATGAGTTGATTTCTACATAGTAGCATGCTAGATCATTAGCAAATAAATGTCTGTGCCTGACCCTGATAGAGCTACTTCATGAGGAAAATTTATGCATGAGACAAGTAAAAGAAAACTGGACTGTCCCAAAGCATGTGCTACCAATATGGAAAGTCACGGCTTTTATTTTCTAGTTTCCTCATAGCAAATAGATAAAAAAGGGTCAGTACCAGCCTCAGGTTCAGCCTGTCACAAACAATTACAATACACACTGCATAATCTCTAGAAAATGTTTCTTAGTCGTTTTTATTTCACCTGTTGTTATCATTGATAAAAGATGACAACATTTGTTATGGTTAACTTTCCAGTCTGAAGCAATTACATTTTCCCTTATCTGCAGTGTGTTCTAGGAAACAGTAATCACTTTCATTCACATCAGGCTTTCTGGAGGAAGGGTGATTCTTCCAATGACAGAACACTACAAAACATCACAGTTTGTGACAAAGGGTCAACATAGAAATAATTACAATGCGTTTAGGAGAAAACATTCAGTAAACAGTGTCCCTCCCAGTAGCCCTCAGTTCTACCAGGTTAAAAAGAGGACATTGAGAATTACATACAAACCTGCATTTGATGGTTTGCCTAAACATTATTATTTAGAGTTTACAAATCCAGCTATCAAAAGCGGTGCTGCTGAATTCCAGGCTCAGCACAAGTAGTGTGTTATTTATGAAAGTTCACCTAGAAAGCCACATACAAATTACTCTGAATAAACCACTCTTTGAAGACCATGAAAACTATTAATATGTGTATAACACACACACTAGACATTTTTTATTTAAAATACTAAAAAGCCTGCAAGGGCTAGTATACAGTAACATAACCAGGGAGATGCTTTCTACCTGTTCAGAAAATCACCTGGTGCTGTCAGGATTATATTATTGATCAAGCTAAACTGTTCAAAATACCCACTGCATGCAGCTACACAGGTGGCATAAAACCTAGGATTAACACAGCGTTTTAACACTTCTGCTTATGTATTGAACATTCACTGCAGCATGTATGTGGGAGGAAAACCACACGCAGACGGAGAGAAAGCAATAGCTAATGCTGGAGAAAACAGCTCACTAGCACTTAAATAAACGGAAGCCATCAGTACGAGCACATTGAACTCTAATACACAATGAAATAAAGCCTTGGAAAGACAAAGGCTGGCTAAAGGAATGCCAAAAATCGATAGAGACTGATTAAAAACATGACACAAATGTTGAGAAAATTAGAAGACCATTATAACCACAGAATGTTAGAGAAAGGTAATTGTCACTATAAGGCAGAAAAATGAAAAAAACTTCTATTATTCAAAATGTTTACTAAACTCCCCAACCCTAAATACTGTCCATGGCAACAACTGAAAAAAAAAATAGAAAGAAAAAAGGGAATTACCATCTTCATCAACTATTTAATGTCCATTGTAGAACAAGAGCAGTATTAATACACCAAAGAACAAATGAAAGTAAATTTGTCATGTATCACTTGCCACATTTATATACTTTTCTTTTAATTATTTCAAAATATGTTCGTAACGCTGTTATCAAATGTTATTCATTTTGTCACATGATGTAGCTTTCCATTTAATTTGAGTTGTTTGACTTTTTTTTTTTTTTTTAAACTTTCCTTGTCTAATTTTATCAGACTTGAGTAAATATAGATGAACTTTAATACAGAGGCAAAGGACACATTTTATCTAGCATGACAAGCTGAACCACCTCCAGGGTGTCCATCTACCGAGGAAGTCATATTCTATATTATCCAGTGCTGTTATGAAATGTGACAATACTACCCAGCAGATATCAGCGCACTTGAGCAGACTGTTGAGTCGTACCATTACAAAATCTAGTTGACTGACTTTCTTGTGGTATTATTCATGAGTCAGGACTGCAAAGCAGGTCCTAAAATATCACTTTCACACACATATGTGACAGTCTGCTTGCTGTGGTCTGTCCATGGTAACAGATTACCTTTAATCATCTTTATATGCATTTCAGTTCTACATAGAAGAAATCACTTATTCACAAGTCCGAGTGAACACAGTGATTCCAGTTCCTACAGTTTTATGAAGTGCATCAGAATACTCATATGATTTTCTTTCCTCCTTGAAGACCAGTCAGCTGATGTGAATATCAAATTTCTTTTTCCTGAGCAGTAGTTAGAAAAATACAAATTTCTAGTCTTCATAACCTCTGGGAAAAGATATTGAAATCAGGGCCACCACGAAGCTTTTGAGTATTATATCTAAAATATGTTTTTTTTTGTTTGGTTTTTTTTTAATGGTTCTGTGTTTCTGGACACAGAACCATATAACGTCTGGCTCTATTCACATGAACAGCAATAAGCTATGTAAGATGGGCAATAGTGGGATGTGCCCTCCTTCAGCAGCAGAACCTGCAGGAAGGCACCAGCCATGCTGCTGGCCAGCAGACCACAGAGCCAGCTAACCCACTTACCTGCTTTGCAGGAAAGGCTGCTCTCCTGTCTCAGCAGCTCTGGAGATGCTGGGAACACTACCAGGGGAGAACAAACCATAGGCTTCATACACTGCCAAGATATTGACTTGACAGATGTATAATTTTGCTTGAGCCACTACTGAGATAACTTCATAAATGAAAAAAGAAGAAAATAGAGCTGGCTGTTTCCAGCACCATAAGAGACTACCATCGCTGAATGAGACTTACAATCACTGTTGAATTTGCTATTGAATGATTGCTATGCTATGCTATCATTTTACAATTCTTTGACTACTCCATTGGATCATTCTCAGGCCTGACAGGAGATAACTCTTTTCTATAAAGCACTTCTGCAATATACTTCAGTTCAACTGTTTCAGTGTTATATGCTGTCATGGAGTGAAATCAACGCAATAGCATCACTTGTGAGAGAGACCTTGACTGTATGCCTGCCCAGTTCCATCTCATGGGTCCATGATGCAACACAAAGCACAGCTGATCATATTTTCTTCAGAAACCACATTCCTGACTATGAGAAATTTTACCACAGAGCTACTCACTATTTTAGATGAAAATATGAGTACGGATTATTTCTCCTAACATAACGCATCTACTGTAAATACTTTCCACACATGCTCTGGAGCCAAATGAGCTTCAGTATGTGTCTAACTTTGGTTTCCACAAGCTATGCAGGTACTTAAGTGGTGTTCAAGAGCTTCATTGAATAAGGCTTTTATGACAAAGCAGCTGAGTGGTCACAAGTGACAATTCTATTTTAGAAATCTTGACAAAGACGCACAGTTCTGGGAGGTCAGTACCAAGGAGCACAGCAAAACAACACAGTGCCTTGCATGTATTTTGTTAACAGATGAGCATTTAATCTATTCTTCCTAACCTTTTGGCCTACCAGCACTAAGAAAAATAACTGATACCGTGCAAGTTCTTAACACTGGAGCTCTTAAAGATTTTTAAACACAAACATAACACAACAGACAAACTATCAACAGTTATCTTTCCACTGCTGGCAGATGTGCCTTCACCAACTAAAGTGTCAAAGCTCTATAAAAACTGTTGCAGTTTCCAAATGTCTGCTTAAAGCTCTGTGATGTCTCCTTGTTTTGTTAAATCTCCATTTTATTAATCCCTCAAAAAGGTGGGGATTCTATGAAGTATCTACCTGCATATATCTAAGCATATTGAGTTTATATACCGTAAATGCATGTACACTAAATGTGATATTTCATTTTTTCCACTCATCATAGCATGATATAATAGACAACACTTCAAACACTTCGCATTTTGTGCTCATCCCCAGGGTATTCTGTGATTCTCAGCTCTGTGTTTTTTCACCATAACTAAAGTGGATGCATCTAAATAATATAATGTACACGTATCCTCTCATGCAATTCCTGTCAAAATTTCCCCTCTTTCAGGAAGTGACTTCTTCAATTAATAGCATACAAGAAGCTTTTGCGTATACTATTGTGGCGGCATTAATAAATACTAGAAAAATTACCACAAACTAAAATCCAAACAAGTTAGATTTGAAGATCAAGAAGTTTTCAGCAGGAAAAAAAAAGAAGAATTATTTATGGACTGCACAGTCCTCAGTACTTTTTTTTTTCCTTACCAAAACCCTTCCATATAAGGCTAAACTTCTGGAAACAAGAATTCTCTCTCTCCTAGACTAGAAACAGTTTTGTTATAGTTTAACCATATCACAGTATGCCTGCTGATACACAATTTATATCATTTGTTTCAAACCTGCAACCTTTGCTTTTATTTATTATGCTGACTGCTTTGCTGCTAACAGAAGATTAGTATGCAAGCTTAAAATTAGACTATTTGTTCCCCTATATTAAAAAAAGCCAAACAACAGCTCTTACTGGCAGACTGCCTATATAAGCAGTCACTTCAGCGTCACATAGCATAGATATTAATTAAACCAGTGACTTTTTCTCTTTTCGCAAAGGGAGAAGCAACGATGCAAGTAAAGTGAGCTTCATTTTTAAAGATGACCTCACACTGATGTTTCTCCTAACAGACCATTATTTGCATTATTGATTTTTCAGAATTTAGCTGCTTGTGGTCACCTTGACTAAATGTCAAACACTTTAAAATGTCATTTAAAAAAAAAAAAGGGCTGATTTTCAATTACGTGCGCAAATGAGCAAAACGTTCAAGGAATCATCTGAAATAAATCACGATCACACCTTAACTTTGACTCATGTGATTTATGATTCAGTGCTTTCTGAAATCAAGACAATGCGGTGGAGTTCACGTTGTCCTTCTACTAGTGCTTCATTTCTGAAGTGCTGTGAGGCATAAGGCACTACAGGAATGTCATACTTAACTTTATGTATTGCTGATTATGATTTGGAGCCCACGTTTAAGTATAACAGTCAAATTAACATACAGCAACATTATGGTTACTAAACAAAAATAAAGTTTGGAAAGCCTACAAATTTTTGACATGCACTTTTTCAGAATCCTCTGAAGGTAATTTATCTCTACAGAGCTAAAGTTGTCATATTTTGCACACAAAAAAATAGAGTAAGCAAACACAGAGACATATGTATTCAACAGAAAGATTTCTCATGAGTGAAGCAGAGATGCGCAGCTCAGCCATCAGGGAGAACTGGAACTTAGCAGATTTAAACCAAGGGTGACATTTCTGCTACAGTTCCAGCTCAAGTCACCACCAAGCAGCTTCTCAGTAGACTGCAGTTTCTGTCCTTCCCCACCCAACCCTGCATTCTCATCCCTCCAGCCAAACAAATCCCTGCCCTCCTGCACTGTTCTCAGAAATTTCTATCTGACAGCGCTTCAGGCATACATGGCTTGAGAACACTGCTGGGGAATGGTCAAATTAATATTTCTGCAGTGTCTCTAAACCTGAAAAATCATAAGAAAATAATATTTGTTTTGCATCATTACCTGATTAACATTAAGTGCAGTCTCCATTACAACTTTGTGTAACTGCTCATAAGATACAGATGTTTGCAGTCTAATTTTCTGGGACAGTGTAAGTGCTATAAATAGCTATGCTTTTCCATAAAATAGAGACCAAATCATTATTTATCCTAACATGTTAACTGCTGACAATTTTCTTAGCTACTTTTAGCTTAGCACGTCACAGACAATTTACAAGACTTGAGCTAGGAAGATCTGGGGGCAGACTATTTTCTCTTCAGAGGTGACTAGAAGTGCAAAGGGGCCTGAAATTACCATGTGGGATGGATCAAGGTCTTTCTGTGACAGACTGTGAGAGTGCGCAGCATCAAAGGTAGGGGCGGTGCACTTTGAGAATCCCAGTCCTCAGTGAGCCATAAACTGGAGACAGCACAAGCACCTCTAATAGGCATAACTTAAAACATTCTCAGGAGTGCTATAAACAGCCTGCAACTTAGAGCCAAAAACAGTGTAACAATCTAAATATTCATTTTAACTGTGTTTTCTGGGAACTAGACGATACTCCTATCAAACAACCTTTAATATTTATATGTTCTTCTTGAGTGTATCTGACCCATATGATTTTTGTCTAAAATTTAATTTTTAAAAATTGGGCTGAAAAACAGAAGTTTACAGTCTACACTTTCGCCACACGGATCTGAGTCCATACTGTAGTGTCTTCACTGGTGCCAAAAGAGATGTGCATCTCATACTGATTTACTGCTTTGCTGGCCAACTTAGGTTTCTTTCTGAATTCCTATTGTTGCACAGAAACAGCTTTGTTATTTTTTCTAGGCTATTTTTAATGCTGTAGCTGGTTCTCATTAAATTTCTGCAATGCTGCTTAGTTGCCGTGTTTCATTCACTATCAGTTAAATTTAAAACAGTTTCAAGTTTCCCAAATTTGAGATATATTTGGGATTCACAATTTTGACTTACATAGATCTTCAATAAATGTTAATGGTCACCTACAAATGAAAGGATTGTTGTCGTTCTTGGTGTCTCATTTGTAATTCTGTTGCTTATATAAAACAGTTTAACTGAAGCAGGTAAACTAAGGCTTCTGCCTCAATAACAGTATGATCGCAATTGTGGTTTGCATTTCAGATTCAAATTACAGTGAAAAAAACCAACCATGTACGGTAGACTCATTTGGATTAACGACAGTGCCCTAAGTTTGATACGGTAACAGCTCCTGAGATTTCACTTCAAATAATCATGACTCAAGATTCTCGGTGTGACAGAAATACAATGCTGTATATTAAGGTTTGTCTAATTAGGAATTAGAAGTCCTGAATGTTGAGAGGGTGTTCCCTTTCAAATGGACTGTCCCAAGAAAAGAAGAATGACGAAGCACAATTATCGCCAATAAATTACACAGTGTTAAAAAAAAAGTGCAGATAGTGGCCTTGAACTTTCACTAATACCAGAAACACAGCTCAATAAAGAGTAAACTCAGCAGTTACAAAAAAAACACCAAAACACCCTCTGCTTTCAGAACAGATGACAAAAATTAAAAAAAATAAAATAAAATGCAATGAAACAGTGCCAGAGGTCGTGGAAGTACCATCTTCTTCTTAGATTAGTAATCAAGAATACTTTATCTCCTGTTTACTTGATCACAATTGCTATTACTATCAGTAATTACTATTTAACTGTGACAGCACAAAAAAAAAATAAATGGAAATCCTCCCCTCCACTCCCAGAGATATTTTAGCTGATGCGCCGTACTGACAAAAAGTTGAATCTCTCTGATTCTGTCAGCAGCTGTTAGACTCAAAACTGTAACTTACATACTTAAAATCAGCAAAGCAGCATACCCGCCAGATAGTTCTTTCTCTAGAGCAATTGCTTCTCCACTGAAAATACTCTCCCCATTATCTCCAAGTCTGAGAGAAAGTGCAACTCATTCGGCATTTGTTTCTAACACAGTGAAGACAATTAAAAATATCTGTCTTTCAAATTTACAGGCACTTAAAATCTAGTTATAATCTAATTTTATCAGAAAGCAGTTTCATTTTGGTACACATTTAAAAGCTACTCTAGCAACAGATAACTCACTGAGAAGCAATAACTTCATAAGCAATTGTTAGGGAAAACATATCAGATTAATAACTTGCTTTTGATAGTTCTGTCCATCAAAATCAGGAAACAATTTTCCCACTCTGTGTATGCAGCCAAATAACTCTGAGTTTCACTATGAGTTAGAAGAAGCAGGTAAACAAGGAAAAAGTACTGGGAGAAGTTCTTGGCATAATGAGTTATTTCTTATACATTCCTTAAAATTCCATTTCCAAAAATAATCTAATGACATGCATGCGTAAAGAGGGTCAACTCTCCAACATTATTTCACCATTTCTAAAGCTTTTTGGCCCATCGCATTTTTAACAGTACAGCTGATTAGCTGATTAGAGACGTTTTCTGAAAACAGCTTGGGTCCATAATCAAAATCATTAGCAGCTCTAATTTAAGATAAGCCAGCAGAAGGCAAATGTTTCTTGCCAATTTGGGCAGATTTATTGTAAATTATTAGAAGACAGTTTTTTGATGGATGGATATATCAGAAATAGTCTGCTTCCCTCAATGCCTTCCCTTCATGCATTCCTCCCCTCCAAAAAAGAAAAGGGCAAGAAAGGGAACACAATTCACATCCCAGAATACTGATAATTACAAGTCATGCCTTTTTCCTTTTTTGTCTCTGTGGACCACAAACTGAAAACATTGATAAAAATACATATGCCTGAAATAAGAATTGCTTTGAATAATACTGCATATTCTTAAAAAAAAGAAAACATTTCACTAAAAAATTCCACATTTAAGTATATTCGGTTACTTGTTAATCAGTACAAGGACACATCTATGAAGCAAATATTCTTACTGCATGTCTCTGCCAGATGGTTAATCCCTGTCCAATCAACACAATACCTCCCCAGAGAAATTACTCAGGACTGGAAGGACCCTCCCTGACAAATGTCAGTGGGCTGACAAATACCCACTGCAACATCCCATTCATTTCTTACCTGCAATTACTTAAAAACACAATATTCAAGCTTCATTTTTTCTGGATATAGACGTACTCTGCACACAAGTATGTATAATTATTGTTCTAGCATCTTACTGAAATATGACTACCTACTATGTAATATCTCCTCAACTAAGATTCTTTCAAATATTTAAATAGCAACAATGTTTAATCTAAGAAATTCATCCTCCACAGTAAGGAAGATATGATAAGACCAGCAGTTCATAAAAGTAAAAATGATGGCTTTAAACTGCAAAATATCTAGGAAAACTCCCTAAGAAGCATTTCCAGGAAGCTGACCTGCTCTATCTCATGAGTTCAAACCTTATAACAAAGAGAAGCATCCCAACTAATAAAACTCCTTAAAAATTTTTCTCAATTCTTTGTAAATACTTTGGGTGAAGTTACAGACAATCCTCAGGAAGACTTCAAAAAAACATGATTCTGATTCTGCCACTCATAGACACCTTGAAACTAATTTTTAAGTAGATTACAGACTTGAAAAAAAAATCATGCACTTCTTGCCATTAGAATTAAAATAGTAGCACCACAGACTACTCAATCAGATTTAGATGGTCAAAATTCACCTCAGTCAACTGGAACATTCATTGCCATTGTCTTCTTTATGTTTAAGATTAATACAATATCAAATGCTTATTATGGGAGTTTCAGTATGACAGCAACTTTCACTAAAGTCAGATGATACAGACAAAAACAACAAACTCCACCTTTACAGCATGCCTGCTGCTTCGTGCAACCTGCTAATCCACGCACTGTTAAAAAAGCTGTCACAGTAACACACCCAGATATCTATGGGGCTTCTGCTGCTGCCCTGTCACTCCTTGAGCTGGATGCAGTTGTTAAATATTTTCACGTTTCCTTCAAACTTGTAAAAGCTAACACCTTTGTTTCAAATATCTTTTTAATCACCTATTTTTTACTTTAAAAGACAGCTATGTTAGCAGGATCACTTTTTGGTCCAACGACCTCTTGGGCAGTTCTGGCCGCTCCAGACTTCCTCTTATGTTCCCTTACACACCCACCTGCACATCCCGCTGGGCCATTTGACCAAGAGAAACATCCATGAAGAACTGCACACCCCCACTCATAAATGCACTTCTGTATGATTCCAAGGTTAAATAGTTGCAATGTTGTTTTTCTTTTTTTCCAAATAAAATCATTTTTAACTTCTAATGGAGTTCAAAAGTTGTGCCAAACTACAGAACTCACTTTTTCAAAAAAGGTTCAATCACTTTCCCTCTGCTCCTTTTGAGGTGCAAACATGTGAGAGAAATGTCCATAGGCTAAGATGAAAATATTATCACATCGGATACCTGAAAAAAGATCTGTAGCTCAAAAAAATTAAAGGGCAAATTTAAGACAATACAGCATAAGTTCCTTCCCTAGAGGATCTTTGCACACACATCAAGGGAAGCAATCGCCCATTGATTTTGCATTCCAGTGAATACATCAAGGTAAGAGAGTCATACATAATAGTCTAAGACTGTTATTGCTATTACTGGATCCTCACTACAAATATAAAATATTCAGGTAATATAATAAGATAATATTTCATTCATCAGTGGCATTTTCAAATTGAAATAACTGCATTTGAATACAGACGAGTTGTAAGATATCAGGTTAAGCTACATTCTGTGAATGTAGCAGAGTGTGAAAGAGAAAGAAAAATATGTACTGTAATAACGTGAGCTCTGTAGTTAATGAAATGGCAATGAATCAAAGTAATCAGATTTTTCCAATGACCTTTGCAAATGGATACATAAAAAGTCTGAGACAAAAAATAGTATGGACATCACATTATCGTAAAGTACAATAATGGTTGTACCATGACCTGGTAAGCACCAATAACCGAAATAAGTTCTTTGCTCTTCTATCCTGTTCATATTTGGAACAGAACAGCTGTTATCCAATATGAACACACATTGGCCGGCAACAGGACAAAGAATTATGAATTTTCTCAACACCTACAAATATAGCACAAATCTTTCACCATCATCTTCCTAATCTATTGTAATTCTCATGATATATAATTATATCTATGCAGTTTTCAAGTAGTGGAGCATGTTTTTAATGCTTAAACATACAAAAGCTATATAATTGCCAGTACCAAGGAGTCATGATCTATAGCAGAACATTTTCACTCTTTGTACAAAAGAATATTTGCAGAGGATCCATAACTGAATTGTATGCAGTCCCTGACAATGAAATGCATTTTTGTCATTACTCTATGAATAAACCATTTTCCAGGGAAAGTAATGTATTTTCTAAAACATATTGCACAACATAACCAACTAACACCTCAGAGGCAAACTGTCATTAAAAAAGCAATTTGATGAGTTTGATTCCACGAATTCTACCAGAAGTACATCATCTAAATGGAATTTCTAAAGTTAATTCTATGATAAAGATGGGGGAAAAAAAAAACCAAAATAAGCACCATAAGAAAAAAGAGATACTGAAATAGGAAATACATTATCTACTTTGTATTAGTGCAAGAAGGTATGTATTTTTCTTATGAACCTGAAAAAGCAGTTAAGCTTTTCACCACCTTCACTGCTGTCAAATCAACGTGCATAAGTAGAGAAAAGAAAACATCATGTAGCATACCTCCTTGGTGTCAAACAGCAACAATGGGCACTGACAGCTTATCCATTTTTGGATCACAGAAACTGTGCTTCCTTTCATGCATGGGCAGTTACTGCAGTTACTGCTGTAAGTAGTTTCACTTCATCAGATAACAGGTTCAAAATGTGAGGCCCTAAGTTCTTGTACTGGCTGGAAAGATCTGTCTTTGAAGTCACACACGATGCCTTGCTGTAAAGTCACAACAACCTCATTTCAAGATCCACTGAATTTCTTGGGTATTTAGGGAAGTTTAGCTCCTAATCAGATGAGACTAGCTTTCTGATGACAGAAGTATCTAACAGAGTACAAAACCTTCCTGGTTTCTAATCACAGGTACATATAATATTATTAAAGTGATATAAAAGACAGTAGAAAACCATGAATTAAGGTCACAATTGGAGATAAACATATTTAGCAATTAACTTCTCAATATGAGAATAATAAATATAGTCATTTCAGATTTCAGGAGAAGCTCTGGCTTAGTCAATTTAACTACACAGTTAAAACCCATACTATTATTTAAGAAAGTTTGATTTGAAGAAGACAGTTCCAAATCAATAGAAATCAACATTTAAATTTGAAATCTACCACCGATGGGCAATGGTGAACTACGCAAAGGAAAAACTAAATAATATGCCAACACTGATATTATTGTTAAATTTTATCCTAAGTCAAAGCTTCTATTTCAGAAACTGAAATCTAAGTTAATTCTCCCAATCTACCCTCCAATAACAGGATACCTGGATGGTTTCTCAGAAAAAAAAAAAAAAAAATCAAATGCAATGTATGCTAACATTTCCAGCAGGACTAGCAGCCTAGAAAATAAAAACGCATGCAATACAAATAAGGCATTAGAGACCATAAAGGAAATCTCACTTCAGTTAACATGTAACGGAACCAAATTCGAAGTCTTGAATATCTACAGATGTACGTTAGAGCACCATCCCCTCTTAACTTCCATCCAACTTGAAGTCACCTACAGCTCTAAGTTCAGCTACCAGAAGGAAGTCATTCTAACAACTACTCATAACGTTCTCTGTGAGGTATTTTTGCTTTGCATAAAACTGAATTTATTTCAGAAAATCAGAGCATTCTTGCAGCTCTGTTTTATTTAAATGCAGAAGTCATTCTAGATTTTCTACATCTCTATATTGTAGTTCAAACTCATACAGACATTTACTTCATAATAAGAATACTTCAAGTACGTATAAGCTGTTATCTATTTATGTTCAGATAATACAGTGATCTCTATATGAGGGTATGGAATAATTACACTACACTTTAATTCACTTAACAAGATCTTCGAATAAAAATCAGTTCTGTGCTTGCTTACAATTTTACACCACAGTGCAGACCTCACAAATAAGAAGCCTCCAGTATAGAAATTAGTTTTTCAAGGTTACTGGAAATTTTTATTTCATTTCCCTAGAAAACAAGTGTCTTTCACTTGTGGAGTGTAGCCATTTATTTTCAGTCTTCCATGTACTAAAATGAAATTAAGTATGAGTTTCAATAACAACCATTTTTACTTTCTCCTACAGAAAATAAGAATCCTTGGCTTACTACTACTACGGACTTGCTTTTTACTTGCAATGTTCACAGAAAAGCCACGCTGGAAGCCTCAGTGATCTTCCTCAAGGCAAAAGAACTAGAAAACCTGTTCTCTGCTTCTTGTTTCGGCAGAGGAAACTCAAGCTGATTTTAACTGGTGAGGAAGATCAGAGAGCACTGGATTTTCAGATCCATCTGAAACCACCAAAAAAACTCAACACAGGAAAAAAAAAAAACAAAAACAACAAGAGAATGAACCAACATTAGCCTAAGACTAAACAGCAGGGAATCAGCTCAGAACCTTGAAAATGCTAGATTTAGTCAGGGTTCATATAGCTGGCAGATAAGCTACTTAGATATAACTCCAAATAAAAATTCTCTGAGCATATAGAAGTTTATGTACAAACCTACGTTTCACTTCTTTCAGATCCATTGTAGGACTAACTCCCTTACATTACTTCCTAGCTGCATTTTTACTATTCTTCCAATAAACAATATAACGTCCATAATTTTGAATGCAATACAAGTGCTGTGTACATTATGTAACACTAATATTTATTTTTTGATTTAATTCTAAGTAGTTTACTACAGTTCAAAAAACCTATTGCTGTTTATCTTTGAAACCAATCTTTGAAATACTACTGATGGAATTGTTTCCTTCCTTCAGTCTAACTGTCCTGAACAAGCACTTTAGCCAAGACAAGCCCTCACATGACCAAAATCACTAAAAACGGAAGAGCACATAGCAGAGCAATAGTGCTGAGCGAACCTACCTTCTGAACACTACAGGTCTACAGTTTAGATGGTTTAGTAGCTAGTAGTTTCACCGACTTTTCCCACAATAACTAATTAGCTTATGCAAGTGAATGAAAACCTACTTCACAATAAATCTAATGACAGGACTGATATAATTTTATTTTATCAATTTATAGTGTTGGATCTCTTTCTGCTGCACTGAATTCCTTCACTAGCAAAGCGATAAGGATTTAGTTTGTAGGAAGACAGATGTACTTGTTTTTTCATGCAATGACTTCTTGGCTGTTCTAACATTTGGTGGTTTTCCTAAGCTTATCAAACAGAACACAAGATATTTTTTGAAGAAAAAAAGCATTTATTGTGGCCCTTCATCTAAGTCATCACTGCCACTTTTGAAATAGTCAGAGAAATTCAGGAGGTGGAGCACCTACATATGCTTTGACAGTCTGTGATAGTGGAGAAGGCAAGTTAAGTCCCTGATGCAGCCTGAAACAATCGTATGGGTTCCACTGCAAGAAAGCAGCAAAACTTCTTTTGCAGATCAGTTCATAAACAAGCTGAATTAAACTAAGAGGACAGAAAATGTGAGGGAGAAGAAATGCTCATTTAGTGAACACCAAATTGCTGATAAATAATGAAGACTTTATGAAAGTTGCCCATTTGTGCAAAGTGCTAAGAGTTTGGGAAATAAACAAGGAGAACCATAATTGCTCACCCATAGGGACAATACTGATCTTTTGTGCCATTGAACACCAATGAAGAGATTTGCATAACCAAACTGTTTAAGTAAATGATTAAACCCGATTCAGTGACAAACTAGCAGTTGGGAAAAAAAAAATCTAAGTTATTTGTTTTACTTTTTTTTGTTAAATCACCCTTCCCAGTCACGTTAATTGTTTACAAGTAATTCACAGTTCAAAACTGACACGGATCAATGTTTTGAGACAGCATGAACAAGATGCTTTTTCATCGCACTGTAAAACACATACTTGAAATGAATCTTTCTGAAGTCAGCCCTAAATTTAGAGTCACAAGGTAGCTTACCAATTCAGTTTTATTTCAAACTCCCGGTGAAGTTCTGTAAAACTCCTGAGCTAAAAGTGATCCTACATCTTTTCCTAAGCTGCCTGTCTTCTGTGTGTAAACCCATCAGAAGGGAAATTAAATACCAGCAAGTCTAATGAGCAGGAAAGCTGGTGCAAGAATCCAGAGAGAAAGAGGTTGCACAAATGTCGCGTGAAACTTCATCCTTTATGAAGACATGCATTCATGTCTGAGTGAGGAATCACTGGCATACATCATATACTGTCAGTTTCTCAGTAACAAACTTGTTTAACTGAATAAACGCTATTAGTATTCATCTGAGCTTAAAGCTAATGTATTATGACTTGCATAGCCAGTATGATAGATTCATTCACAGGTCTCAGTTCAAACATTGAAGTAACACCGGTGGAAGAGCTCGTATTTAAGTAGTGTTATTCATGAGTATTAAAAGAACGTATTTGACATTGGTCATTACCATTTTACCTGGTCAACTCAAGGAGGATTCAAAGAAAATGACAAACTGGTCTTTATAACAGAAATTCATTACAGTGTGGGGAGGTACAAAGTGGTAAATCTACTCAGAAAACCAACCAATAATAATAAAAAAATAATCACTTAATTGTTTAAAAAGCTTGGGAAACCTTACTCTTTATTTGTGTAGCGAGGCTCACTGCTTTTCTTTGTCCCACTCAAGTTTTATTCTGACTTCAATTCAATCACTGTAACTACTGTGACTGTTTCCAAATTAAACTTGTTTTGAAAAACCTGAATGAAAGGACGTGTAATTTTACACCAAATCATGATTACTGTGAGTTCTCCATTGAATGAATACCAAGAAGCAGAAATATGAACAAGTCATCCATATCATGCCACTTCAAATCCTGAAAATTTGCACACTGGATCATATTTGCAAATCTTTGCATTTGTAATTAAAGTAAAAATAAAAAAATAAAAAGCAACCAGTAAAGTTGATGCTTACTTTGATTAATGATATTTTAAGCATTGGAGAGACTCTGAAAAACTGGTCATATATTCAAGTAATATTACCATTAGAGATCAAGTTTTTATTCTGATTATATGAACACTTTTCTCTGAAAAAAAATGAAACAAACACCATTTACTGCTCTTATTGACTGTGTTTAACCATGACCATACGTAGAAATAAGCTATGGGAATAATTTATTCTTTCAACACTTTTTACTTTAAACTAAGGGGAATGTAAAAGGATCTAATCACAGACAATATCTCATACTTGCAGATTTTTCTGTCCATTTTACTTCCTCTTGTAAACATTAGCCTGTTTGTTGACACTTAAGCATTATTTAAGACAATGGAAAGAATTTCAAAAACCTCAAATGCTTTTTCTAGGTGAGCTTATCTTCACCAACACAGATGCAGACCCTCCTTTCTCTCCTCTCTTTTGTCTAAGTTTTACTGCTATTCCACCAGCACTGACAAAATAGAAAACAAAAAAATCTGGATAACAGTGTTGACAAGGAAAACTCCCTGCTTAGAGAAGTGCTCTGGAGCTGCCAGAGCCATTACTGATGACTGTGCTCTCCTCTTCACTGCAGGTTCACAGCCCATTAAATTCCCCAGTTCTGTCCCCATATTTTCTCCACAGCCCTTGTTCCTAGTAGAAGCTGCTCTGTAGCTCCAACTATTTCCTGTCTGACAGTCAGGATTCTTTTACGTTTCACCAATTCTGGAATTGAAGTGTTCCTAACATGATTTTGCTTTTATATTATACAAAGTATTTAAAAAAAAAAAAAAAGAAGAATCGATAAGAATGTAGCTTGAAAACAAAAAAATTTCAAGCATGTAAGTATCGAGGAAGTAAAAAAAAAAGAAATCAGGTAAATTCTGTAACATTTTAAAAAAAGTGGGGGTCAGAGGTGCTTAATTCACTTTATATTTAAACATCTTGATAATACTGTCTAATTTCATGCCAAGTGTGGCTGCAATCCTAATGTTCTTACTATAAACTTCAGCATTGTTTAGATTTGCTAATTTTACTTAAGCCAGGTTTTGTTATGCCCAGTGAGCATAAAGGTTCTCCATTATCTGTTATATTTTCTGTATTTAGCAGCATGTTTTTAAGCAGAACTTGGAAACTGTATATCAACAGTAACTTGTTTATATCATAATGATGGAAATTACATACCTATACATTAAAAATTACTATTACGGTCATCTCAATATGTAACAACAAATTTTGAAGCTGACAAAAGTGCTGTTTGCTTCCTGAAGGTACCAAGAGTGCCCACATTTTCATTAGCAGTTCCAAACTCCATTGAGTTACAGAGATATACCTTGTCAAAAAAAAAAAAAAAAAAAAAAAAAAAAATCACTTCTGGTAACATGATTGTGGAGTCTTTTTCATAAGGATTTGACACATACAATGCACTTTCAAAACACAATTAGGCTTCTCTGTTGTGAGTTTTTTCACTAAATTCTTGCATAAATCAAATAAGCCTAAATTAGAGTGACATTTGTCTTTTACTTTCTAGATGACAGGAATGCAGTGAAGGTTTGTTCTTAATTTCTATTCAGATTTCAGATGAGCATTCCCAGTGAGAAAGGTAAGTCCCGTATTAGGGCACGCACTTCATAACTTGTATTTGGAAAACAAATTTGTCAGAAGATTTCAGTTAGGGCAAGCAAGTACTACCAGCTAGAATGACACTGTGACCCTTGCATTGTAAAGATGGCTATACTGGACCTTCTCTGAGCCTAAGACAGTATTGGAAGTAATATTTGAATAAACATTAAGGCTACTAAACAAATGTAAATTATTAAATGCTGTCAATTAGTTGTATTATGAATACTGTATGAAAGCAATATAAGTACTACTACTTGAAATTTTATCTGAAGTACTAATCAAAGTTAGTGGTAACAATAAGAAGGTGCTCTTTTTTGTTTGTTCCTGCAAAGGATAATAATTAGTGCTTCCTGAACAAATCTAATTGATACAGTGAAACCTTTTTCTTTTCTTTTTAAAAAGGGACTCTGAAATTGTCCACAAACAGCAAGTGATCAGAAAAAAGACAATTTTCATTTACTTGAATAATGAGGCTTTTAACTCAGCTCCCTCCTTTTTGGCTATAATGAATGACCTTCCTGCTCAGTTAATCTGGAATACATCACATTAGGCTAGACAGATTACAATGAAATGCAGAAAAAGAAAATGAACTAAGAAATTCATAGTGGCATTTACTTCCTGTGTATGTTGCCATAATAATAATATCCAGGCAACAGACAAGAGTGACTATTACAATAAATCAGAAGGTTGAAGAGTTGTGGTTTTGCTTATTTATGAGTGGAAAATACTTATCACATGAAGATGCTTCAATAACTGTTCATCTGTTTACACTTAAGTGTTCACACTTAAGTTCTTGTGAACAAAGACGGCACACCTGCAACCTTCCTTCTAGCTTATCAAAAGTGTAATATTCCCTCTCAGCTTCTAAAAACAGAAGAAAGTATGCTCCTGGCAAAACTTTTATGAATTCCAAATTAAAATCAGTCACGTATACTACCTGCCTCAGCTGCTGGAGCAAATCAGGAACATTAGTTTGTGTTTCACCTTTTTCCTCTTTACAATTGTTGCGGTTTGGTGATTTTTCTTTTGTGATCAGTATTCCACATCAGAACATCATGTGAACCAGTAGGAGTTAAAGAGTTAATGTTCTGGTTCCGTTTACTGCCCCTTATGGGCATGTGGAGTATCCTGACGGGAGGAGAGGTGCGGCTTCCCTGGGGAGGACTTGGCGCGAAGAGGAAGAGGGGTGGAGCTCCGGACCGGACCGAGCGCCTGGCTTCCCCCGCTGCCCGGCTCAGCCTTCTCAGCTCGCCGCGGAGAACAGCACGTGGTTCCCTCGCGGTATTGTGGTTTGATCTCGCGTTTTGGATACTCTTTTCTCTCTCATTTTGTTTGATTTAGTTAAATTCAGTAAATTACCGTTCCTTCTCAGATCTAGTGCTGGTGCATTTCTTTTTGTTAAAACCATCCACTAGCTCCCTGCCCTTCCCCCTCTCCCGGAGCCGGCCGGATCGCGCGGCAAACCGTTCGTACCCCTTCCTTTTTTTTTTCCTCGCTCTTCCGTTTTTTTCTCCTGGGGCCTGTGCCCCCCTGTCACGGACTTGTATCCAGAGATAACCCGTGACAACAATTTTTTCTATCAGTCCAACATATAGAACACTGTGGTAGAACTTAAATACTGAGTATTTCCTAGTTGATGCATGTGCATGTTTGAGGAAACCATAAGTTCTCTTTGCTGAAAGTGACAAAAATGAAAGCGTTTTCTTTCTATCATTTTCCATCATTTCTTTACGTACCCAAGAAATTTTGGTACAAGGCATGAATATAAGGATGCTTTCATTTTAAAATTAGTCACTCACAGGCAACTGAAAAGCACATTACGCACCACACCATATGGCTCTTCTATAGAAATGATCTCTAGGAACATAATTATCAACAATACTTAGCAGTAATATGCTCCATATAGTTAACAAAAGA
The DNA here is from genome assembly GCA_016647715.1 of Pavo muticus. Lineage (NCBI taxonomy): Eukaryota > Metazoa > Chordata > Aves > Galliformes > Phasianidae > Pavo > Pavo muticus. Next base: position 1,757,004 of record JACDJE010000009.1, read on the forward strand.
CTGAGATCGGGGGTGCTGGAGAAAAGCCTAAGTTAGACTTCATTGTGTTTTAAATAAGACCAGAAAAATCATTTATAAACATAGATGCCCTCAAAGTAATGCTACCTACTTATTTTCCTGGAAACTGCAATAGATACAAAAGGCACAATAACACTATTTGATAGAGCTACAGAGCGCTAGCTTTCACTGCAGTCATCACCATTAGGTCTGCATTTTTGCAGGCGAAAAACAAGAGCCTGTGTGCTGTGCTCATAAAAATCTGTACCAGCAGAGATGACCCACTGTCATTACTGCTGAAACACTCCACCCACCACCTCACTGTGCTCAGCCACTGTTTGGTCTCCATAAGCATTCAACAAGAATTCATGAATGCAAATGGTTGCCATGTTTTCTGTATGGAGAAATTTAATGACACACCGTAGCTTCATACACACTTTCACGTCAGCTGCGATTCTGTCAGACTGCCCCTCTGCTGCCATCTGTCGTATGGCAACAAAATCCAAGGGAGAGGTGTTCCTGCTCCAGCCGGGGGATTGGACCAGATGATCTGTCAAGGTCCCTTCCAATCCCTGACACTGTGATCCTGTGAACATTGGCAGGAAGGTTTAACCTCTACTGCTATACCACCAACATTCACCTCTGACATCGTGGGCCAACATAATGAAACAGGAGGCATTGCTTTCAGAGCAGCCCTCATAAATATGTATGCACACCTGCTCGAGCACAGCACTGAAGACACTACAATCACTCTCCTTACCTGTTGGATAACTTTAGAAGTAGCTTTTAGTGTACCAGCTGAAAGCTAAGACGAGACTAGAGAAGATACGCAGACTCAAGAACGGATCAAGAAAGCACAGATATCCCAGCCCACACTTCGCGAAGTCAGCTGCCTTCCTATACTAGAATACATTTTAGAGCATCTGCAAAGTACACAATGAGGTATATTTTTGCATGATTTATTTGCATCTGGAGTGAAGGTTTGTAAAGTGATTTAAAACCACCTCTTCCAGTATGATCTGTTGAAGGACTTGTAGCCCACATGTTCAGAAAAGACTGCGTGCCTGTAGGAGGGCTAACTGTAAGCCAGTGTTTTGGTTCACCTGCCAGCAGACCAAACATACAGTTCAGTCATATGCCCACAACAGTAAGTGTTAGTAATTAGTAAAAACACATGGTCACACAAGCACAGTGAAATGCTGCAAAGCCCAGTCCTTCATAAAAGATCTCCAGAGAAGACCAGCCCAAAGATACATTTCAGTAGGGGAATCATGCATTGCCTTTCCTCAGAATATCTGCATCTTCAGTTTCCTAACCTGTTATCTAAATATATGCTTTGGCTTCAGGCTGTGTTCATAGAAGAGATCATTCCAGTTGCCTGCTATAACAATCTAAAGGAATAAACCAGACATCTGAGAAAAAGAAACAAAAAAGCTACCAATTCCCGTTACTGTGAACAACAAAAGCTATCTACCATCTACTCACTAAACTAATCTACTTGGTAGCTTAAGTATCTTATGCTCTTAAGAAATGCTTCGGCATGAAGAAATTCACTATTCAGTAGGTTTTTTTCTTGTAGAGGTAGAAACTTGCTTTCCCAAACAGCAGCGTCAGCATGTGTATGTTTAAAAGGCAATTCCAATAAGCATTTCTATGGATATTGATGCTTTCCAATCGGATCAAATAAGCATGATTTCCCAATAAACACTGCAGTGGGGGTGGTCGTGAGCAGAAAAAAGGAGATTCCTGATGCAAGGAGGAAAGGGTAAAGATGATAATAGCACAAGCACAGTGCAAGAAGTAATACTGATGCAGTTTTCACATGGATCACAATATTGCAGGACAGGCAATGGAAGAGGTAGTAAATGGGAACTGATGGTAATTAATACCTGTAGATGAGGCAGAGGCAAATTTCAAGAGTTGAGCATGCTGAAACTGGGAGGTACCACTGGTCTCGATAGCTTGAAAGAACCAGCACAGTCACATCTAATAGCATCATTTCAGAGGTGTTTTCTATATATTCAGCATGTTTAAAGGTAATTTCTGGGGTAGCAAAGATATTATTTGCCCCAAAAGTTACGTACGCTTATATTTGTCATATATTTGTCCCAAATTATCCATTTACACCATTTGGGGTGACATTAATTCTGAAATACTAAATTACATACAAGTGTATGCAGTTTAATTTAATGAACTTATAGATCTGAGGAACAAATTTGTCTCAGTTAATCTCACCATCTAGTTCCAATGTACTAGTAGGGAAATACATGGTTAAAACTCACAGAAAGTAGACTTCCGCAATCCTCTACACTTTTTAAAAACTGCTGCCACAAACATAGGTATTCTTAGAGTTACTTTACACAAGGTTCCAGGAGTAATGCTCCTGTAAATCACCAGGGTGATTTACAGAACAAACACTTCAGCTGTTAGGGGTGGAGGTGGAGGAGAGCTTCAAGATTTTTCTTTATAAGTAAAAAAAAAATGAATAGATGGAAGTAAAAATTTTACAGACCCGTGCAATTTTCAAGGAAATATTTAAGAAGCCTCAAGGTTTCCCATTATAAAAACTGTTTAAGCATGAATGGTAAGCATACAATACAGAGAAAGATACCACCCTTTGTAACAACCATGAAATACAGAGCAAGATTAAGTTGTCTTAAGTTAGTGGCAAACCACAGACTTGTGTAGCAAATTTGTAGTCTTATTGATCCGCTCTCACAGTTGCTGCTTACATAAATATTGCAGAAGATTCCCTTACATTCTTTAAAAGGATGAAGTACAGATGTTTTCAAGTAACTTTCCCACCTTTCTCCAGACAGATGTTTTGTTTATAAAAACAGACTTATTGAACTACTCCCAAACAGTTAACAGTAGGATGCTTCACTGTTACTGTCTCCTCTTTTAAAGAACCTAACGGCATGAAAGAGCATTAAGTAGCAACACAGAGAACCCCAGGACACGCGATCATAATTTCATTATGGATGAAATACTTTGTAGTGATGAATTGAGAGGATGCTTGTTGCATTTGTGCTATACAGTCATGCCACTAGTGTTCAGCTACAAAATAATACTGAAGACAACTTGCTTTTTAAGGATGCCATCTAATAGAAATGCAAACTCATGTTAATTCCCTGCCAAGGTTCTTAACAAGTACAATAAAAGCAGAATCAGATTCACATACATCCTCTTACATTCCTATCAACCTCAATCACTTTGTTAGCTTTCACAAGATTAGCAGATAATAGATAGTAACATGCTCTTGTAATTCCTTGGCCTAAGTCCTACATTTTTGAATCCCAGATAATTCACTCTACGTTTTCAGCAATGAACCTTCGAATTAAATCCTTATGATTTAATTTCCTATTCACAGATCATGTGTGCTTCAAGTTTTGAAATGCATTAATGCATCTATCAGAAACAGTCTAGTTTTGAACTGATGAATAAAACGGTACAACTTTCCACTCATCCTAAAATTAAGGAACACAAATTCAAAAAGCAAAGAGGGCACTCACAACAGTCAAAACACAGCTCCGTGCGATTCTTTCAGAAGCCTGAAAGCCTCCAAATCTATCCTGCGTGATTTTAGCAGTTATACGGCATGTAGGGTCTTAATGTGGAAATACTGAATTAATCAAGGAAAAAATGAAAAAGCAAAAAATGAACAAACAAAACAAAAAATGGATTAGCTCTATCAAGAATTATGGAAGTTCGCATTCCTTTTAATTCCAACATCTCTTCTTTTTCCACTGAAAGAAAACAGTACCTGATCTTTTGGCCAGACGAGAAAGAAGAAAGGAAATCAGGACTTGATTATTCAGTGGGAAAGTTTCTGAATAACAAATTGCCGTCATTGCAGCTACATGTCTTTGAAATAGAAGCCCATGGGGAAAACTATACAAATGAAATGTATCCTACAATAACTAATGAATAAACACTATGCCATTCTGGCATGGCCAGATTAATTTGAAAATCAATGTGCTTCTGCCACTTATTTTTCAAAAAAGAGCTTCTTAATCTTTGTAGTTGCTTGCACTTAGAAAAATTAATGTCAGCCTAGTACTCCTAATTGTAGATTTCTCTGTCCCTCTGTATCATAGTGCTATTTATATTAAGCCCACTAACCTCTTAACCTCTTTATCAGGTACTCTATCTTAAGTAAAAAGGGATATTAATAAAGTTATTATTCCCAAATACTGCTACCATACAGCTTCCTTGATGATAACAGCCATTGGCTATCCACTACAATAGTAAACACATTTTACTTTGTACATCACGTATCTTTGCACATAAGCCTTCACGATGATAGAGTTGAGCTGTAAGACTACAAGAAAACAAGGCATAAACTGCAAAAAAAGTAGGAAGGAACTACAGTCCTATTAAAAAAGAAAAAAATCCTTCCTGAAAACATGGAGAACAAAAACCTAAGATACATAAAAATTCGCTGCTAAACTGTATGGCTGGATGTTATATAATTCATTTCAGTAGTTTACATTTTTAAAATTTGGCTGAACTACATTTTATTACATTATACATTCCATACTTCACCCTGAAAAATAAACAGAACTATTTTACACACTTGTGTATTTTCTATTCCCCACATGCATAGGTTCCAGCTTGCAACAGAAGACAGCACTTTATAAACAAATACTAGTTTTTCCTTGCTTTTATCTTTTTTTAGAGCCAGAAAATCCTGAATAAATATTTGTGTGCTATTAGTCTACTATACAGTAGTGGCCTATTTTTCCCAGGAGTACCACTTCGTATTTCTGAAGTTATGTCACTGACATAACTTTGTTATTTTTAAGTAGATATATACTTATTATCAAGTAATGTTCAGAAATCCATTTAAGTATAGAAAACACTTATTTTGCTTGAAATTTCATTTCTCAAATTCAATTGAATGGCTACAGTAGTGCACTATGTTTAAAATACTGTAGCAATTTGACAGATCAATACAATGGGAAAGGCATTACAACAGGGACGCAGTGATGGAAGGACTGGCAAAATAGAAAGGCGCTATAAAGGAAGGGAAGAAGATTGCTTATCTGTATCAGAAGATTTTGGGTTCACAAGGGAAAACTTCACCAAGGAGGAAATTCCAGAAAGAGATCCTTCCCCAGGGGCAGTCAGCCCTTAAATGAGGTCTAAGAGAGGTGCAGCCTGGCTCCATCCAGGTGAATTGCCTCCACCTGTGCTCCCAGGGCTGACCGGGTCCTTTCCCCAGGTGCTCAACCAGTGGTTCAGGCTGTAACTCAACAGTTACCATACAAATATAATAACCAAAAGAAAAACATTCATATTAATTGAAATACAGTGATTAGAGAAACATGACCATCTTTAAGTGATATTTAAAACAGAACTTCACTTTGATATTAAAAGGATGATGTATTTATTTCATAATGATCAGTTCTCACGATTAGGAAATATTTTACAGATGTGAGACAAATAACCTATTTAGTTAAGGGTAAAAACACATGCAGCATTGATCCTACTTAATAGGTAAATTTTATTTAAGAGAAGGATCTCTCTTTCTCGGGCATGATGTTTGCTCCCTAAAATATTTTGCAACACATTACGTGTAATCTGAAGCTTACAGAAGAAGCTTTTTAACCAAGTAATTAACTTTCAACAAAATACCTTGCTAATCCTAGCCTTGCTTTAAATTAAGTATTACAGTTTTAAATAAAGATCTGCTAATAGAAAATTGAGTGAGCTTTGTTTCGCTTTTATGCGGAACAATAGTAGGATGACTGTCAGGTATTTACAAAGCACAGATTCATCCCTTCTGTAACTGAATGCAGATAACTACTTAGGCCCTCCAGTTACTTCTTACATGAAATATCAGTAAAAAAAATCCCTCTAAGTATACAGACACATCAAAGACTTTAACATGCTGTGCTCTAATTTCACTTGCTACAATGAAGCATAAAAAACCTAAGTACTAATAAAGGACAGTACAGCTATTTGGCTTATTATTAATAGTTTCTGTAAAAAGCAAACAAGATTTTGCATAATGGAGCACAAATAGCCTGCAACAACTCTTTTACATGCGAAATGACACTAAGTCACTGGAAATGGGAAGGTCCCACCATCAAGTAGCAAATGAAAAAGAAATTCAAATGGGAAGGCAAACTTTTAAAAGCAGATTTTAAACCAAGCTTGTCCTTTATGAAACAAACACATCAAGGAGCTACATCAGAGGCAACTTCAGAGCAATTTCACTCAACTTTCCACAAATGTTCACGTTGTACTTCCCTCCTCCCACTCCCAGAAGGCAGAAAGCACAAAAGGAGTATTTCAGAAAGCTGGAAATTGCAGTGTGACAAGAATTCCTTATCTCAGTCCAGCCCATAGTGGAGTGTATTAAAGTGATGGATGAGAATTCACTTTCTGCATTTCCTCTGTTAGCATTCACAACACTCCCTATCAGAACTGAAACACATGCAGCTGTGCTCACTTTGATTGAAACAGGACTAAATTCAAGACAATCCCATGGTAATAGCGCAGTTTAAAATACATACTTATGCATTTTTATACTCACACTTTGTAAGCTACTTCAGTGTATTTAAGACAATAGAGAAGTTAACTATTTGATCCTCTGACAATCCCTCCCTCTCTCCCTTTTTTTCCTTAAATATAATCTCACTTTTCCTTGTTGAAACCTGAAGAAAACAGTAGGCCTTCTATAATGGTGAGCAAGTTTTCTCCTTCATTTCAATAGCAGCAGTTAGATACTTGAGGACTGCCAACACATTCCTATGTTTGATTTTACATGTAGTCTAGTCAACTTATTTCTCCCATTCAGAAGTCTTATTGATGACTCAACTTCAAGTTTTTTTTGTAAAATGACTAATTAGCTGGCTGTTCCTTCCCATGTAACTGTGTACCTTCTCCTTCCGGCTGAAGTTTAAACTGCACTTTTTTCTACTGAGCAATTTCCAAGCCCCCTTCTCTCCCCACTCATATCCAGAATTTAACAAGACTATTTTGAATTCTCGGCCTATCTTACGTCTACAACTCTTGAGACTATCTAAACCACCATTAAAAGCATTTATGGAAATAGAGAATAGGAGCAGGCTGAAGCACCTGTGAAGCACCTCCATGCAATTTTCATGCAAACACTGAACTTAGAGTTTTCTGACTGCTTCTATACCATAATGATTTCACTTAGTTGCTTTTTCCTATTAATTCTAAGGTGCTCTATCCATCCGTAGCAAGATAACCCAGCGTACACTCTCTGTGAAGACCTATGCCTTGCCTGATAACCAGATAAGAAAATTCAGATGTTAAATGAAATCTCAACAGGTATAGCTGCCTCCAAACATAGAAGTAAATAGGGGGATACATGCATATATTTATACACATGTATATACACACACATATACACAGACACTATATATATATTTGTATATACACATACATATATATAAAATTAGAAGTTCTCAAGTTTGCTCACTAGAGCAGCAAATCACCAGACCGGTTCAAGAGAAGTGAATTAGATGGGTAACAAGATCACCCTTGCTTGAGTGATTTCATGTAGTTATTACTTCTTTTCTGTAATGGGACAGTATGCATCTGTGCTTTTAATATTATTAATTGGAGAGAGTGTCATTTCCTTTAGTGCCTTCAAGAAGCCTCTCAGGAGGCTTTACTGACCAATTCTGAGTTTAATGGAGCACGTCATACTGAAATCATTGTTTTTATTTCACTGCTATTCCCTCCTTCCTATCTCAGGGATCATGACTTGTGCTACCAGACACTTGCTTTCACTATTCTCTTCAACCTTGACATCCTAAATACATTTCATCTTATCAGTCATAATAAAATCTTCAAAAGCCTATGTATAATTGCATTCCTCTTTGTATGAAAATTCAACACATTTAAGAATTTTTTTCCTGCTCCATCTCCTTATAACACATCATTGGCTTGTTAAAACCTCCAATACCCATTGAATCCTGTGACTGTTAAAAAGGTTGCAAACAACCCTCCACCCCTCCTCTGCCCCCCAACAGGAAACAAAAAGAAAAACCCTCTCATGTGGGATTTTTTTTTTTTTTTTTTTTAAATATAAATGCTATTTATTCATTCTAAGATTACTTTGACTTTATGGTGCTTTCAATTTCCTAAGGAAACCTCAGTGAAAAATCTCAACATTTTATTTTTAACTATACTATTCTTCTTTCAAAAAACAGAAAAAATAACTTCAGCCAATCCAGACCTGTTTTCTGGCCAACATGCTGATCTCTACGTATACTGCATCCTGACTAGATGCATACACAGCCTTTGTCAATCACAACAGAAAACTTGGGAGGAAAAGGAATCAATGTAAGTTATTGGAATAGAAGTCTCAAAAGGAGTTCTCAGGAAAACAGACAGGCTTTATAGCACAGATAGTGTTTTTGGGCATCTCAGAATGAGCGAAACCATGGGCAACTACTGAACTACATCGTTAGCTAACAGTTACTGCTTCCTACACGTCTTTGAAGAACACCTAAAAAGCCCAGTGAATCACTGGAGGAATGTTTTTTATTCGTACCAGCTGGTTATGTTAAGGAAATAACGTAAGACAGCATCACGGCTAATAGAACTCAGAGGGGGAAAAAAAAAAAGTAGACATTAAGGCATTCATTATTTCATCACACTCTGTTAGAGAAGAGCAAAAATCAGAATGTTACTCTAATGGCAATTTATACAAGCCTGAGTTAATTCTCACATCACTTTAAACATATGTATCCACTGAGCCTTAATTGATTATACAAACAGACTATTACTCGTGCAAAGTTCTGCTTCATAATGCTGGAGACCTGTAGATAAACCTGTTAAAGGACTAACACTGCATAAGACTGCACTGTCAGCATTTCTTAACTTTCAAGTGCTCAACTGTACAACACAACTGATTTTTCTTTTAGGAACAGAATATTACAGAGAACAACTTTCACACTGTGACCAGGGCTGTGCTGCTGGCCTATCATCATGCTAAGGCCTACTCGTGCTTTCAGGAAATAAAAATTATACTCACACATACACACGTGAGACTCCTCAAAAAGAAAATACTCTGAGGATTTTATTACAGAAGAATAAAAGAAAGAAGAAAATACAATTAGGGTCTGTCAAACTATTTCCTCCTATTTTCTCCTCCCCCTTCCCACCTAACTTCACTGTATACTATGCTCACATCATGTAAATTGATAATTAAAAGTTGAAGAGGCAGAAAAACAACAGAGGATACTAACTAATGATTGGATGGAAAAAACAACTTTGAAAATAACATATGCCTAAATAAATAGAGTAGGAATCTGTTCCTGTACCAACAAAATAGTGATAATACCCTAATATACAGAAGACAGACATGAGACCTTCCAGATTAAACAAAAATAATAATAAAAAACAGAACCTCATACGTAGCTGCAAAATTATCTTTGCATTCAAGTATTTCATTTTTAACACTTCCCATTTTGACTTACAAAAATATTTAATGCCCTTGTTACAAAAATTTGCTAAAATAGAAGTTTGGCAATACTTAACTTTCCCCATCTTTTCTCCTATCCTAAAGGATTTTTAATGCTATTATTTAACAGACATTCAGTGCAAGTTTGTATGTAAACTGTAAGGGCTGTATTTAAGTACCCCAGGCTTCCACAATAATTGTTGTCCTTCATGGTGTTTAGATTTAAGCATCTCTGCAGATTTTTAGAGGTTATTGCTCAAAGAGAAAATACACTGGTAGGTACAAAAAGCAGTTCAATAGTCTATCATGAATATGAGTATATGCAGCAGGAATGCTATTTCAGACTTGCTTATAGAAGAAGAGTTAATTACATGAGTTTAACTGCAAAGAAAAAGATGAGGAAAAGCTGCAAATACTGATCTAGCAATTTTACTACTGTCAGCATAGTTTTAAAATAGTCCCATAATGGAAGTTTTTTGGTTGAAAAGTACAATCTGTCTGACTTGAAAGTTTGGCACTGAATGAAAATTTGTTAGTGCCAAGAAAGGAGAGTGTGTGAATTGAAAGCCATTCATCATTGTAAAACTTCACCACAGACTAAACAGAGATAAAAGATTCTGTACAGGCCATCATTTCCAGTATGCCAGCCTTTTGTTAACTTGTCACATCAGAACATGCAAAATGATTGTATGTCAAATTATTACTACCAGAAAAATAAAAAAAAA